>JAJLSN010000024.1:0-33647 GCA_030567655.1 Nakazawaea ernobii
GGATATTGATGGTTATTTAAGGAAGAGTGCAAAAAAATTTTCATCTCACTATATATATAGCCAAAATTCTTGGATTGCAACTCGGGCATAAAAGTTTTAATAATTTTTAAAATTCTCCATTTGTTCTCCAGCTTTTAAAATTGAGCGTAAATTCTAATACTAAAAAAATACTACTAATTTCCAAAACTTCTCCGTCTTAGTTTAACATTCATCATTTTTCGTAACTTCTAACAGTGTTCAAAAGTTTTGAGCTTTCTCATAAGATCTAACACTGATCAAAAGTTTTAGCTTTTATTAAAATAAATTCGAGTTATACAAAAGACTGGCATTTTTCATAATTTATGATTATTCTTTTAATGTTTTACGATAACCTAAACTTTTATGTATTTTCAAATATTTAAACATGGTTCAAAACTCTTATATAATATACAAATCTGACATGCGCACTTAACGGCTCAAAAGTTTTAAACTGCATATTTCGATTATGATATGATAAAAATTTATAGATCCAAAAGTAGTTCATACTATGCCAATATACCGATTGAGTTTGCACCAGCATATAAACGGCCCTGTTAAGTTTTGGAAAGTTTTGCATTAAAAAATTCATCTTTTTTATAGCCAAAATTCTTGGATCGCAACTCGGGCATAAAAGTTTTGATAATCTTCAAAATTCTCCATTTGTTCTCCAACTTTTAAAATTGAGCGTAAATTACATGCGTAGGGACATCGGCGCCACATACGCTTTATTAGTGGTACATAGTTGAGCCAGAGCTAACTATGATACCGAGTATAATATATAGGATTTATAATTCATCATATTATATATAGCTAATATAAGATTATTATATTATATGTAAATTCTAATACTAATCAAAAATACTACTAATTTCCAAAACTTCTCCGTCTTAGTTTAACATTCATCATTTTTCGTAACTTCTAACAGTGTTCAAAAGTTTTGAGCTTTCTCATAAGATCTAACACTGATCAAAAGTTTTGACTCTTCTCAGAATAAATTTGTATTATACAAAGGATTGGCATTTTTCATAATTTATGAGTATTCTTTTAATGTTTTACGATAATCTAAACTTTTATGTCAGGGCTAATCTTCATTTCATTTCAAACCTAACTGAGTCTTCTTCTTTGAAAGGGGATTTAACAGGGGGAGAGTGTTATGATTTTTGCTTATAGGATTAACTCCGCAGCTAGGATGAGGATACACGTCAAGCTTCATCAAGATGTTATGTGGGTTATGGGCCCAGAACGAAGTGTACGCCTGACCTGATGAACAACATCAGTCTGTCTTTTTAGTCTGCTGATCGACGTTCACACAGTGAGGGTCTATATCACTCATATACATTTCATAATAGTTGAGGTCAGTTATTGTCCTTTTAAAAATGCTACCGACACTTGAATCGTAAGACATTTGTCCGCCTTCGTCATCGATTTGAGTATATAAACCAACACCAGCATGGTATATGTCTGCTGTTGACGCAAGCGTCAAGACAGCAGCGGCTACTGAATAATAGGAGTCTGGTTCATTATCGGTTATAGCAATGCTCATGTTGATACCGTAGTAAACAGTGCAACCGAACATGAAGTTATCGACGCCATCCAAATCTTTCAGACGGTTGTCGTGTGGACTGATAAATAATGTGTCGTTCTGAGTTCTATAGTCATAAGTCACATTGCTATAGACAATACATTTCACAACGTTATCAATTTGTTCAAAATTCGCATTAATTGCTTCTACTGACAAAAATAAGCAGAGCACGATTAGTGTGAATATGCATGGGAACAACATGGTTTTACTTATTGTTTCAAAAACTTATAAAATATCAGGGAATTCAAGTCCCTTTTATATCTTTCAGATTATAAATTTATGAGTAATCGAAATATGCAGTTTAAAACTTTTGAGCCAAGTTAAAAAAGTTAAGTGCGCATGTCAGACATTTGTATATTATATAAGAGTTTTGAGCCATGTTTAAATATTTGAAAATACATAAAAGTTTAGGTTATCGTAAAACATTAAAAGAATAATCATAAATTATGAAAAATGCCAATCCTTTGTATAATACAAATTTATTCTGAGAAGAGTTAAAACTTTTGATCAGTGTTAGATCTTATGAACAAGCTCAAAACTTTTGAACACTGTTAGAAGTTACGAAAAATGATGAATGTTAAACTAAGACGGAGAAGTTTTGGAAATTAGTAGTATTTTTGATATTAGTATTAGAATTTACGCTCAATGTTAAAAGTTGGAGAACAAATGAAGAATTTTAAAAATTATTAAAACTTTTATGCCCGAGTTGCGATCCAAGAATTTTGGCTATATATCAACTTTTTTTTTTTATATGATCTGCAAGACTGACCGCTATTTAGGACTCGGAAGTTTTTATGACCAGATTCGCGCGGCAACATGTAAAGACTTCTGTTAGGCCGTCTCACATTCAGAGTCTAGTCCACCGTACCCACGCCAGTACTAGAGCGTCACTATCACCTAGCGTAGACGAGAACCCTAGAGCAACGCATCCTTTCAGTTTAACGCTATAACAGCTGTAGCTATTGGTGCATGATTGAACTTTACCAATCCATGCATCAACTATGGAGTACTCGGCATCATGGATCTTTGACCCTTCATTCCAGTCTATTGAATCTTCAGCGTACCCTACATTGATAGCCCAAGCGGTAAATGACATCCAGTCACCAGAATCACTACGTTTCCCAAGTGTATTTCCAGTGTTATTGTCAAAAACATGATTAGTTCCGTTAAACAAATTCAAAGTAGCCAAGGATGAAGACAAACCTTCACCATCGGTGTAGACGGCATGATACAATCCACTATTGTTGAAAATTTATGAATAACCAGTCAATTGAAAAGAGCCGGTCTCATTACTGTGTAAGGAAGCATAAGAGTGTATAGCCGCGGTTTTATCCGGCGCTAACTCATCCGCTAAATTCTGCAAGTACTGTGTGGCCTCGTCATCATAACTAGTCAAGAGATTAGGAGTTAAAAAGGTTTAATTTGCACCTACACTTAATGAGTTCACTTCCCTCTTTCCGCTAAAAGACGTGGATCCGTCGCCGTTAACCGTATCAGATCCACTAGTGTATCTGAAGGAGCCTGTTCTGCCATATCGGTCGACATAACCCTTCATATATGCCATCACAGCGCCAAGTATAAAACTGGTAATGCACAACGCTAACTCGGAACCTGTAACTGATGTTGATGTTCCGTCCCACAGATTGTTAAGTGAATTATAGCAGGCTGACGCAGCTAATACCCCAACACCTGCTAAGAAGTAATTGTACAAATAAACAGTACCATCAACTCTAGCCCTATGCCTCTCTTTAACCGCTCGTTTATTGGCTAATTGCCCCTCAATACTTGCTCGTGTGAGCTCTTGGCTGGGATAACGTTCAACTTTAACGTTGGAAGTCGACCATAATGCTATATAGAAACAACATACTATGGCAAAACACAATATCATAGCTACCAATACGATAGTATCTTTCCTATATTGAGCTGAAGGGCTTAAAGGAGAGTTCATAACTTGCTGTTCAATATAATTCAATTCATATAGATTTATTAAATTGTGATAAATAATAGAACTTTAATAAAACTTTCCTCGAAGTTTCGAGCGCTCAGACGAAGTTTTGTGACACTGTGCCAGAGATATACGCCACCAGCCACAATTACTAAACGCTGTACGATTTCGCTGGAAATGGGACAACAATATATGCCCCAAGTGTCGTTCCAATTATTTGCACTATATCATCATATCTATATCTGTCTATATCGCTTTCTGTTTCTGTAATTTTCTCAAATATTCACTATTGACTTCATATATATATTTTTCATCTTGCAACATCTCTTGTATCACTGTTTCCACTTTATCTAATACACCACTTTTCACTTCATTCAACTCACTAGAGCTGAATCGACTGAGTACGTAATCAGCAACCTCCTTTGGACTTCTTGACTCGGGTCTACTTATCCCCACGGAGATCGTAATGAACCCACCACCTAATATGCCATGTATTGATCTCAACCCATTATGTCCTTTATGCGATGACATTTGCTTTCTAACCTTGACCTTGCCCAAGGCTAAATCTAACTCATCGTGAATAACAACGAGCACCGGATTGTATTCCATCAGCTTGGAACTATTACAGATATTTTCCCATGCGTCTCGAACGTTCTTCCCACTTGTGTTCATGAAACTAGTCGATTCATACAACATTATATTTGATCTATACGGATTTGCATAATAGTTCGATTTACCAATTTTCACCACTTCGTTAAATTGTTGTCTGTCAGCAATTTCCTTTAGTAAAAGATGTCCCACGGAATGACGGGTTCCTTTATAACTCTTTTCTGGGTTCCCTATCGATGCAAATAAGATAAACGGTGGTTTATCAGTTTTGGTGATGATGGAATTTGTAACACCGGTTTTAGATTTCATGGCAAAATTTCTAATCAGTTTATTTAAAACGCCAGTAAACATGGTGGGATATCGATATAACAAAATGACAACAACTGAAATACAAATCACTTTACAGTCCATAGAAACTATGACTGTTGTTCATGAATGTTGTAGAAAAGATGGAGATGACCAATCAGTGAAAAATGTTTAGTATGGGTTTTGCCTTCCCAACACACGACTGAAATAGATTTACATAGCGGCAAGATGACATAAATATACAAGTACTTCACCGACAATTGATGAGCTAATAGTCAAGTCATAATATGGTGTGTTTATAAATGAATATATAGTTATTTATATACAAGTGTGTGAGGTTTCCTAGATCAATAGGATCCAAATTCTGTCAAAGTTTGAACTTTTTGTTTATCATAAAATCATATTTTTAAAATCATCGGTGTCGTCGCCAAGTATTCCTGCAAATTTCGCATCTCCTCTATGCATCATTTGATCTTTGAGCATTCAAAATAACTGGTTTCCACTTTGTGTATAGGCAGAGCACAGAAATACTCAAATTTTTGCATCGTTTTGAACAATTCGGTGTAATGATAACCCAATTTCAAGCAAGTTTGACCACCTTCTGGTTTCAGTCTGCATAAGAGACTCTCGTTGGCATCCACAGATGAGTCAATGAGATATGTAGCGTCTGGTGCCTTGGAAATGAATTCTTTCAATGCAGAGTCATGATTATTGATTTTTTCCGATGAGGTATCAATTATGGTGGAATTGGCATTCACCAGATGTGGTGGGAGACCTTCTATAGGTTCCTGTGAAGTGGTTACCACTTTTGGATCTTCGCTGAATAAACCCATGTTATATGTATATATTTGACAGCAGTTGTATCGATGTTGTTTCAATTGCTCTTTGGCTTTGATTTTGGTTTTACTTTTTCTGTTTGGTAAAATCAAAATTTCGCTTGCAAACGCGAATTGAACCGATTGAGAAACATAGGACACTTGATATGACAATTGTAAGTGATCTGGTAGATCGTGTATGGAACGATCACAATGTCAATGGTGTGATAAGGAGTGAGAATGCTCCGAAGCTCTACACGGAATTGTATAAGATTTTACAAGTGCCCAACAAAGAGCGTCTAATGGTGATACAGGAGTTTGCATCATCGAATCCTAAATTACCATTAACAAAGCTGGATATTGACTATTTACATCAGCGGTTGTTAGGCGAGTCTATCGATCATGTAGTACAATCTAGAAAGTTGGAAACATTTGAAGACGATGATGAGGACATAGTTCCGAAAGAAGAAGAGAAAGAAGAAGACGATGACGGTGACGATGATGCGTGTCAGGTATTGTATTCCCCACATAAGAAAACTCCAAAAGTTGTACCCATAATCGACGAAAAGAATGGCATAGTGAGAAATCTCTTTGATGCTGGACCGGTAAAGGATGATGAAGATGGTGGAGGAGATTTGACAAAGGACATTTTTAATGATAAACAACTCAAAAACGATAAAAAGGCAACATTGAAATCATCTTTGAAAACTACCAATTTGAGCAACGAATTGGATGAGAAGAGATCAAGAATTGTGGCACTTGAGAAAGTATTGGTTGAAATGCAAGAGTACATTTCCAAATTGAATGATTATAACGATAAAGAGATCATGAAAATCAAATCTAAATATGAGAAAAAGATAACCGAATATGAATTGAACATAAATGAGATAAGTAAAAGTATCAAGTTGTTAGAACTACAAGACTCAAAACCATTTATTTTACAAATAGGAACGTTTGAGAAATTGAAATCCTTTATTTCAACGTTGATTTCAATTATTTTCACTTATAAAATTGGAATTATTTTTATTATTATAATTGGTGTTGTATACTATAATGTTGATAAAATTGTTGCCGTGGTGGCAACTTCAAGAAGGCATTTGACATTGTTGTTAAAGCTATTGGAAGACTCTTTTGCCCCTTATGATGAAGATCAAGCATTGGATAAGACTTTGAAAGAGTTTAGTCATTTGATTGATATTGTGAGCTAATGTGTGATGTGTAGTATTAATGAATGAGGATCAATTTGAGAGCAACTTATCATAATGTTTATCCAACCAAGATGCACATTTTTGGAAATCTTCCACTGGCTCAGTTTCATCGTTGTAATAGGCAATTTTCAAAATCGATTGACCACCTAGTTTTAACAATACTCTTTGATTTTCAAAATCAATAATGTTTGCCGGTTTCAGAACTATCATCAAGTTCAATTTGAAAGCAGAACCCGATCCAGCGAGTTGTAATGCTGACAAAGTACTTGATAATTTCCCCTCTAATATTGCCGCCATCCCCACTGATAATCCATTGAATGTCTTCTTATTGGAATTCTCATCTAATTGTATTAAACAAATAAAAGTGTAGGGAATCTGTCTCCATTTCGACAAATTTGTATAGTTATCGTCTAAAGTTGCTTCAGTGGCCAATTGAGATACTTCAAAAGTATCAAAGCAAAACTCAAGTTCAAATCCTGCCATAGAACTGAGTATATTCCCCACTCTTGGATGTGATAATGCTTCAAAAGTAAAAGGTAATTTACATTGGCATTCCGAAAGTGTTGGGCCTAAAGTATTACCTGTCAGATGATGATATAACAAGAGCTCCCTTCTGATTTTCTCACAACATGATTGTGTAAATAGTGGGAACGCCTTCTCATCCAAAATTCTTAAAGAGTCTAGCTCCGGCAAATCTAAAGTGTCCAGCGATATGTCCTTTGTCAAGGAATTTTGCTTTGTGGAAATATGTTGTATTGGATCAAAGCTCGAATCGACCCCATACCGTAGAGGAGATCCCTCGTGCAATGGTCCCACTGGATCCTCCATGAGTCATAAAGTCTACACCTGTCTAGTCAAACTGTTTAATTGATATTAAATAACCATCTCATAAGATAAATGTGTTGTGAGGCTAAGAAAAGCTAAAAACTTTTCTTTAATAAAAATGTGGAATTGTGGCCTTGGGGATGGTTATTCCCAATTGGGAAATATTCAAGATAGCAAACTGAAAACCGAAAAATTACTTTGAAAAAGGTTGAAATTTCCCTCATACACACACACACTTGAGTGATCGGAAGTGTATATCTAACGTCAAAGGTCTCTTATCAAGCTAAAGACTAGTTGCTTAACTCGAAGTAAAGTTTGACATTTCTTATCTTTGCTGATCTCGAAGTATATTTTTGCTACATGGAAAAGTGACATATGCGACAAAAACACTTGAGTCTCAACCTCTACAGGTAAATTTATCCTCGAACTACATATCTTATCAGAGGAAATGGGTGATCTTGGTTGGAATTCATGTAAATCATTCGTGAAAATGATAAGAAGCATTTCAAGCAGTAGCGTATTTGCCTACTAAAACCGATTGTGATGGATGTATGTTGAGCTTATCTCTGTCCTGATTACACGTTTCAGTTCAAATTGAAAAGAGATGCCCATAAACTGAAGACACTTTTCTTTGTGTCTGAAAGAACAGTGATTCGAGTATCCTACTTTTAACTTTATTATCACAAACTCTTTATAGATAGAAATTGTGATTTTTGAAGTTTTGGGTTCCATTAAAAATTCAATCAATGTGGTTAAGAGTGAAGTGTTTTCTGACAAACCGTCTGAGACTTGATGTTGGAAGCCACTGGTGGATTGCACTACTTTCTATCATTGCGCCCTATAAATGACTAATTTCTGTAGCGATCTGTGAGATTAAGCAGCGGTCTGATTACACACCTTTTGTACTGAACTTAATATAACTTTGTTCAACTTCAATTGTGGCGGTACAATCATTCAGTCTTGTCTGTGTGCTGTTTCAACACTTCTTTGCAAGGGCGTTCCCATCTTTTTCCAGTTGATTTAATAAATACAAGTCAATATTTTTTTTTGCGTTGAATTTATTGATAAGGTGAATCTATTGGTTTACATTCTATTCACCTGTTTGAATAAGAGATGTGAATAGCGTCACCCTCCTTATTTTTTATAAAGGCAGGAGTCAGACAATATACTTATTTACTGCAACCAATGCATATACGAATAGTAAACACAAAAAAAAACTTCAAACTTCAATTTTTTTATATTACTAATCAGGGAAACACTCTAGTAAACAATGTCAAAGACCCTGAAAATACGCGTGTATACAAGTGGTTTCATTGATTCAAGCTCGTAAACCGTCTTGGTCTCTTTTTAAGAAATCTACAGACAGTGGAGAATGTTGAATTCTGGTCTTGTTTCCCTGTCTTCAAGATTATATTCGACTTCCACTCATTTCATGCTTTATCCTTCAACTGTTAAAAAAAATTTTGCGGAAGAGCACAGATGAGCACCTTCCGATAACTAAATAAAGTTAAAAAAATTATTCTGCAAAACTTTGCCTTACATTCGATTTAAGCTTAAGTTTTGCTTCAGGTGAAAATATTTGTCCTCATTATCATTAGTAATCACCACTTCAAAAGCCTTGGCATTGAAAGTAATAGCAACAACAGCGAGTGAAGCATTTGATGCAACAAGTAATTACTAATCAAGGTCTTCGTTAATACGAGGATAAGCGCGGCGCTCGCAATCTCAAAACAAGCTTAAATAGAAGTCTAACTCCAAGTTCAAGATGTAATAACGAAATCCCCAGTCATGTTGGTTGTTGAAAGAATTGATAAGATACGTGCAAGATTGAAGAAAAGATTTCAAAGTAATTTACTTATATTCATACTTGCAGTAAGTGTGCAGTCAGTTGACCAATTTAATGTCACAGGTTTCTTCACTGCAATAGAGGAAATGCAAGCGCATTTCGGCTGTTCATATGCACTCGCAAGTTGGTCACTTTCAGCTTACACTGTTACCTTCTCAAGCTTCATCACATTTTTCGGTAGGTGTGGAGATATCTTAGGACATCGTCAGGTGTTTAATGCTGGATTGTTCTTCCTAGGAATATTTTCCATCATTGCAGCTGCTGTTGACAACATATATGTGTTAATCGTTTTTAGAGCTTTACAAGGCGTTGCTGCTGCTGCTACTATTCCTTCCACGTATGCATTAGTGGTACATACTTTCAATGGAAAAGCATTGAATATTGCTATAGGTGGATTGACAGCTGCTTTATCTATTAGTCTGGCAATGGGTTTGGTCATTGGAGGAGCATTCAGTTCAACTGACATAGGTTATAAGGCACTTCTATGGTTACTTTCAGGGATGTCGATTGTAAATTTCGTGTTAGGTTACATTTTCATAGATGTAACTAAGAAATCAGAAAACGTTGGTAAGATGAAGAACTTGGATTACCCCGGGGTGGCTTTGTTTATTTCAGGTGCCATTTTGTTGGTCACTGGTTTTACGGAAGCAGGATCTTCTTGGAATAGTCCAAAAGCCTATGTCCCTATTGTAGTTGGAGTTGTGCTAATCATTTTATTTTTCCTCTGGGAAGCTTTCTTCTTCAATGGCGTTCGTGGTGGAAGTGTTGACTTAGTGATTCCAAAACTAATATGGTCGGTTACGAATTTTAAGGTCATCCCTATCGTCAGCTTTTTCATGTACGGAGGCTATTTCATTTCATTTTTATTGGTCACTGAATTTTTCCAAGATGCGTCGCAGAGGTCACCAGTATTATCAGGTGTTATGTTTGGAGTACCTTTAACTTGCATCCAATTGGGAGTTGTAATTGTGATGAGTTTCAAACTTTTGAAGTTGAAACCGAAGACATTCTGCGTGAGTGGGTTGACTGTCGGGTTTGTTGGAATCTTGCTCTTCACAAGGATGTCAGTCAACCAATATTGGAGATACGGGTTCACCGGTGTTATCTTGTTCGCCGGAGGTAGTTGTTTTTACTTCATTAATTACTTGAACTTAATTATTCTAGCAACACCTTTGGAAATGCAAGGCTTGGTCTCAGGAATCTGTCTTACGTTAGGACAATTTGGATCATCTGTATTCATCGCTGGACTGACTTCAATACTTGGTGATTCCTTGGAAACTTCATCATCTCAAACAGAAATGGGCAAGAAAATAACAAATGCCATATATTTGGCTCTCGCAGGTTATGCAGCTGCAGTCTCTTTGGTTGTGGTTTTTGTGAAAAACTTGGATCCTGAAAATCAACATGTGGAAAAGACTACACCAGATGAAAGTTCTCAAGAACAGTCCGTGGAGACAATAAATGATAAGCTGTCGGTTGACAAGGAATCAGAGTCTTCAGATGTAAACCAGGAGACCGTGATTGAGCAATCTGTTTAGCAATGGCTACTTTTTTCATTATTTATAGTTAATATGCGCTCTTTTACTTTAAATTTCATGATGTTACTAAATCAAATAACCGCTGAAGTAAAATAGATATAACGAGAGAGGAACATTAGAGGGTAGTTAATTCTAATGTATAAATTGCACTAATCCAAGTGATTTTCAGATAAATTTGGAATAAGGTAGCCAATCGCCGGTATATTCGCAGCTACGTGAATATGGTCTCGCAAAATTTCAAATCCTGTGCCAACGATTCTTATCAACTTTTTTTTATTTTATCCTCCATCTTAATAAATCTCCTGTGAAAAAATAAACTTTAAAGACGCTTTTTTACATTTTTTTACCTTGCATTTCAAATCTGACTATGTGAGCATCTTTTCTGCTTTCGGTTAAATCATTTGTCATCATTGCGGCTAGTGAAGCCACTTGATAAGTTGTGGCAATGACCAACACTAAAAACAACAATTGAGGGTATAACAAGGTATTACTAATCATATTTTCTGTAAGTGCGAGGTTGAGGCCGCTCACAGGTTTTAAAATAAGCTTAAATAGCGGTGTGATTCCAGCTTTATGATGTGAGAAACAGCATTAGAATATCAAGTCATGTTGGTTGTTGAGAAAATTGATAAGATATCTGCAAGCTTGAAGAAAAAGTTTCAAAGCAATATGCTTATCTTCATACTTGCGGTAAGTGTACAGGCAATTGACCAAATAAATTTTACTGCTTTCTTCACCTCAGTGGAAGAAGTACAAACCCATTTTGGTTGTTCTTATTCACTCGCAAGTTGGGCGCTTTCAGCATATACCGTCACTTTCTCAAGCTTCATCACATTTTTCGGTAGATGTGGGGATATTTTAGGACATCGTCAAGTCTTCAATTCTGGTTTGTTTTTCCTAGGGATATTTTCTATTATTTCAGCCGCTGTCGATAACATATACGTTCTAATAGTGTTTAGAGCGCTACAAGGTATTGCTGCTGCTGCCACTATTCCTTCCACGTATGCATTAGTGGTACACACTTTCAATGGGAAAGCGTTGAGTGTTGCTATAGGTGGGTTGACAGCCTCTTTATCGATTTTTCAAGCAATCGGATTGATCATCGGAGGTGCGTTTAGTATGACTAAAATAGGCTATAAGGGAATATTATGGCTAGTGTCAGGAGTTACTGTTATAAATGTCGTAATAGGTTATATTTTCATAGATGAAACTGAGAAGTCAGAAAACATTGGAAGCATGAAAAATTTAGATTATCCTGGGGTTGTCTTGTTCATATCAGGAGCAATTTTGTTAGTCACTGGTTTTACGGAAGCAGGATCCTCTTGGAAAAGCCCTAAGGCCTATGTTCTCATTGCAATTGGAGTTTTACTTATTATTTTATTTTTTCTTTGGGAAGCTTTCTTTTTCAATGGTGTTCGTGGTGGAAGTGTTGACTTAGTCATTCCCAAACAAATGTGGTCGGTTACAAATTTCAAGGTCATTCCTGTTGTGTGCTTTTTTATGTACGGGGGCTACAGTGATATCATGTTATTGGCCACTGAGTTTTTTCAACATGCATCACAGAAGTCACCAGTATTATCAGGAGTCATGTTTGGAGTTCCATTAGCATGCATCCAATTGATAGTCGTGATTGTGATCAGCCTAAAGTTACTAAAGCTCAAAGCCAAGACATTATCTATTGGTGGTTTGATTGTCGGATTTGTTGGACTTTTGCTTTTCACCAGGATTTCAATCGGTCAGTATTGGAGATTTGGATTTACTGGGGCTATTCTTTTTGCTGGGGGAAGTGTCACTTACTTCGTCACTTACTTGAACTTGATCATATCAGCAACACCATTGGAAATGCAAGGCTTGATTTCGGGAATTTGTCTTACTTTGGGTCAATTTGGGTCATCTGTTTTCATCGCTGGAGTGACTTCAATACTTGGTGATTCCTTGGAAACTACTTCATCGCATTCAGAAATGGCAAAGAAAATTACGAATGTCATGTATTTGCCTCTCGCCGCCTATGCCGTTTGTATCTGTTTGGTTGCGGTTCTTGTGAAAAACTTGGATCCTGAAAATCAACATGTGGGAAAGACTAAACCAGATGAAAGTTCTCAAGAACAGTCCGTGGAGGCAATAAACGATAAGCTGTCGGTTGACAAGGAGTCAGAGTCTTCAGATGTAAGCCAGGCTGAGGTGGATGAACAATCTGTTTAGTCATGACTACTGCTGTTATATATTTGTATAATTAAGACCTCTATATCTGCAAATACTTATAATCAATAATCACACTTGTACTGCTGCTAGAATCATGACCCTGGTGATTCAACCAACGGCTGAAGGAAAAACTAAATGAGATAAGAGATGACGCAAGATATTTCATCTAGCTGGTACATAAATAAGTACCAATTTCGTTGTTTTGGCGTTTGAATATCTTTCACTTGATGATTTTCTATAACCAGCATCTCATTAGATCTTCTGGTTTCAGCCAGGAACTTCCACCACCATAAGCCCTTTCTTTATTTTTTTTTTTAATCCATCTAACAAATATTATCATATCAAATCAAAAATTCACTAAGCATGTTTTGTGGTTATTGTTGGAATTACATCAGAGAAAACACAGTGAAGTTAACACGTGTATTTCTCTACATTTACGCCGATCATTATCATCATAATTAATATAAAAAGGTAATTCTGCTGTAGTAACTGAATAGAAAGAATCATGATCTTCCACGGTTATCTACATATATTATATATTCTAATTCAATCACCTGTATTCTTTACAAACTAAAATGACTATACGAGCCACTATAACCCACTAATAGTCTAATAGTTATTGCAGTTGTTGGTCCAGACATTTAGCACTTAAACTTCTTGGGGACGTAACATTTGCCGATGAACAGAGAGAAACTGCTCATGGGTTGTATATTAGAAACTCTTTTTTGCCTGGACAGCCGTGTACAATTTAGCCTCATTTTGTGTCTTTTTTTTTTTGACTCAACTGAGCACAGGAGAAAATATTTTTGAAAAACTCACTTTTAAATCATTATTTAAACTCAATTTATCATTTCCTTTTAAGTCTTTTGAGATTTGCCATCAAATGAATTAGCAAATATTATTTGAAAAGTCTTGGCAATGAGATTCTTAACCAAAACAGCCAATGAAATCGCTGATATGACAAGTTATTACTAATTGAAGTGTTACTAACTCCGGTAAAGCAGTTGAAAAAATTCCTTTAAAAAAACACTGCGGCGCTCAAAAAGATTCAAAATAGCTTATAGCTAGCGGTTTTCGTCCATTATTTGGAATGGGAAACACAAACAACTCATTGTCATGTTTATCATTGAAAATATCGATAAGGTATGTGCACAGTTGAAAACCCGATTTCAAAGCCATATACTTATATTCATACTCGCAGTAAGCGTACAGGCAATTGACCAAATTAATGTCACAGGTTTCTTCACCGCAATAGAGGAAATACAAGCCCATTTCGGCTGTTCATATGCACTCGCAAGTTGGTCACTTTCAGCCTATACAGTCACCTTCTCAAGCTTCATCACTTTTTTCGGTAGGTGTGGGGATATCTTGGGACATCGACAAGTCTTCAATGCTGGATTGTTCTTCCTAGGACTATTTTCCATCATTGCAGCCGCTGTTGACAACATATATGTGTTAATCGTTTTTAGAGCATTACAGGGCGTTGCTGCTGCAGCCACCATTCCTTCCACATATGCATTAGTCGTTCATGCTTTCAATGGAAAAGCGTTGAGTATTGCTTTAAGTGGGCTAGCAGCATCATTGTGTATTAGTCTGGCGATTGGGTTGGTCATCGGAGGTGCGTTTAGTATGGCCTCTATAGGATACAATGGACTTTTATGGTTAGTTGCAGCAACATCAATTGCAAATTTTGTTTTGGGTTACATTTTCATAGATGCATCTGAAAAGTCGGAAAACGTTGGTAGCATGAAAAATTTGGATTATCCCGGGGTGGTTTTGTTTATATCAGGTGCCATCTTGCTAGTCACTGGTTTTACGGAAGCAGGATCTTCTTGGAAAAGTCCTAAGGCTTATGTCCCTATTGTAATTGGAGTTTTACTAATCGTTATATTTTTCCTTTGGGAAGCTTTCTTTTTCAATGGTGTTCGTGGTGGAAGTGTCGACTTGGTAATTCCAAAACAAATGTGGTCTGTAGCAAACTTTAAGGTCATCCCTATTGTCAGTTTTTTCATGTACGGAGGCTATTTTGTTTCACATTTATTGGTCACTGAGTTTTTCCAAAATGCATCACAGAATTCACCAGTACTATCAGGTGTTATGTTAGGGATTCCATTAGCAAGTACACAGATGGTTGTTTTGTCTGTTTTGAGTTCAAAAATTGTGAAACTTAAACCCAAAACTTTCTGTGTAGGTGGGTTGGCTGTTGGACTTGTTGGAATCTTGCTTTTCACTAGAATGTCAGTTGGTCAGTTTTGGAGGTATGGATTCACCGGGAT
The DNA here is from genome assembly GCA_030567655.1 of Nakazawaea ernobii. NCBI lineage: Eukaryota > Fungi > Ascomycota > Pichiomycetes > Alaninales > Pachysolenaceae > Nakazawaea > Nakazawaea ernobii. The sequence goes on from JAJLSN010000024.1 coordinate 15,171, forward strand.
CGTCTTATTCGCTGCAGGTAGTTGTACTTATTTTATCAATTACTTGAACTTGATCGTTCTAGCAACACCATTGGAAATGCAAGGCTTAGTTTCAGGAATTTGTCTTACGTTAGGACAGTTTGGATCATCAGTTTTCATCGCTGGACTGACTTCAATACTTGGTGATTCCTTACAGTCTTCCTCATCTCAGTCAGAAATGGGAAAGAAATTAACAGATGCCTTGTATTTGCCACTTGCGGGTTATGGAGTCGGTGTCTGTTTGGTTGTGGTTTTTGTGAAAAACTTGGATCGTGAAAGCCAACACGTAGGGGAGAACTCCCCAAATGAGAACTCCCAAGAAGATTTTGTAGAGGTAAGCTGTGTTCCTGGCCTAGAGATGAACGATCTGTTTGATAAATAACTAGTTAAATAACATATAGCCAATTATATCTACTTTCTGAATCATAACACCGTAGCTCAAATAATCGCAGAGGAAAAGAACAGAAGACAAAAGAGTACAGTAGAATATATTTCTTTTGTCAACCTAGTCAATTTTTTGTTAAGCGCCAATGCAATTGTAGTGATAGAATATTATAGTCACTTTCATATTGACAGTTTACAATTCTCTAGAAGCCCGATTTTTCCAACTTGTCGTTGAAAGCAAATAGACTCAGTTTCAGCCACCAACTACAATGCTTGGTAGCCCACCATGACTTTAGGCCCCTGGTCGGTTCATTTGTTTGTTCAAACAACAAACATCGGCGAAGGGCTCTGTTCGAAGTTCCTGCTAAACTGCCGCTCTGAAGAAAAACAAAAAAAAGTACAAAAAACAGTTAAACTAGTGTAGGCTAAAATCAATTTTCACCGTTGTTGGTCGGTTCGTTCGTTGAAGCAGTTTTCGAAAGCATGGTATCTGAAAAGAAGAGTATTATAACCAAGCCGGAGACATTTCATTTGGAAAACTCTGAGAACACTTTAGTCACCGTTTACCCAGTCAACGGTGCAAATGAGGTGAATGAGAGTTTGATAAGATTCATGTGTGACATTTTTAACAAGGAAATCGAACGTGGGGACACCTACCCACAAGATACCCCTTACACAATTGAAGAATTTAAAGAGTACTGGTTCCATTACTTCGCAGTCATTATGATGGTTGGGGAAGAGAGATCCTTAATGGAAGAAAGAGATTGGTCCCAAGAATACTTTGGTACTTTTTACATCAAGCCAAACTACGTCGGTTCATGCTCTCATAATTGTAATGCGGGCTTTGTCGTGAATCCACAAGTTAGAGGTAAAAGAATTGGGAAGAGCTTGGGTAAAGTCTACCTCAAATGGGCGCCGTTGCTTGGATACACATATTCTGTGTTCAACTTGGTTTTCGAGACCAATGTAGCAAGCACCAAAATATGGGATTCCTTAGGTTTTGAAAGAGTCGGGAAAATCAAGAAGGCTGGCTTCTTAAAGCCATACAATCGTAAAGTGGATCTGATCATCTACGGTAAAGACCTTGTATAATTTGAGTTCGTGGTGCACGTTGAAAAATGTTGTAGAAAAGTTTTTTGTTTTTGTAAACATTGATTTAATCGTTGAGTAGGAAATTTTATTGTTATTGTAGTGTGGTTGTAAGCACATTGCAATTGGATCAGATGCCAGACTTTGATGATGTCAGTCAGCCCCCTCACTTCAGGCCACAGCTAGATTATTCGATATCCATTATTGAGCGATATACAGTTCTACTAAAAGATGGAGAAACCACTGCAACAATATATCCTATTCACTCAGCGGAGGAACTACCACCTGGGTTATTAGCATTTTTGTGTGACGAGTTTAACATGGAGGTTGATAGAGGGGACACTTTCCCATTTTTCGACACTCTACATATTGAAACTTTTCAAAATTACTGGTTTGGATCATTTGCTGCTGTTATGGTCTTAGGAGATGTACCTACATTAGACAGATCAAAACAATGGGAAAAAGAATGTCTTGGAACTTTTTACATCAAACCCAATTATCCTGGAAGATGCTCACATATATGTACTGCTGGTTTTCTTGTGAATGCAGGTATCAGAGGTAAAGGTATAGGAAGAACATTGGCCGAATGTTATCTTGAATGGGCTCCAAGATTGGGTTATACTTACTCCATATTTAATTTGGTTTTTGAGACCAACGCTCTGGCTAAGAAAATATGGGACTCTTTGGGTTTCAAAACCATAGGGAAGATAAAATCAGCTGGTATATTGAAAGGACATGATCAGGCCATTGATGCATATATATATGGACGAGAATTAATGCTGAATCATGATCCAAGTGCTGGCTCATTCAGATTTGATAGGATAAGATATTACCTCGAGACGGGGATATATCCAAAGAATTTGGATAGACAGGAGAAATCAAGGTTACGGTCATCAGCTTCTCATTACAGGTTAATCGAAGGAAAATTGATGTTGAAAGGTCGTGAAGTGATCTCTGATTCGGCAAGACAATTAGAAATCTCCACGGCGTATCATCAAATTGGTCATCCAGGTATCAACAAGACAACCTCTGCCATTCTGGAAAAATATCATTGGTCGAGGATAAAAGATACTGTGGCCGTGGTGATAAGGGATTGCGATGAGTGTCGTCAAAGAGGTTTATTACTGAAAAGACCTACATCAATGCAACTCAAAATACCCAAGGCAGATGCTATAGCTAAGGCAGATCAGCTAGGTAATCGATTCAATAAAGATCATCAATTGAAAGCTCCAAGTTTGCCGTCTTCTACACTTAAAAATTCTGAGATTCATTTGCCACATTTCCATAATTTGAATAGTCAAGTAAGTTCATCTGGAAATCATAATGGTCACCCACATGTGAATCAGAATTTGTTAACAAATGAATTTGATACGGAGGATCCATCTGGAATAATAGCCGCTGTAGAGGCAGCACAAAGATCACATACACTGCAGCATAATACACATGACAAGGAAGAAGGAAAGACAATAGACGACACCGATCGTCAACAGCTTCAACATCACAATCTGTACAACTTCCAACCGCAACCGGAAACACACCAACTGCAACCGCACCAGCAATCGCAACAACACCAAAAACAACAATCACATGACAATCATCACCACCACCATCACTCTCCGGAGGAGAATGAGCAATTCAATTACACTAACAACGATGATATTGATCCTGATGTTATTTCAAGGGCTTTGATACAAGCAAATGAGGGAAATGAGGATGAATCTAGTGATAACGGAACCCCACTATGATTCTACTGTATTAATATATTTATAAATCAAATAATCTTAAAATTTTTATATAAGTAAAGAGCTTAATAAATTGTAAACCTAAACTAATACCCTGTAAACCCCATGAAAGATAAAACAAAACACTAAACACAAACCACAAACCATAAACCATAAACCATAAACCATAAACCATAAACCATAAACCATAAAACACAAAACACAAAACACAAAACACTAAACACAAAACACAAAACACACTGAAAAAAAAACTAAAATAAATCAACTAGATAAAGAGTAAAAATTCATAACTTACTCTTTTACTTAATTTTAAATTATATAAGGTTAATGCTATAAACAAGCACATATAAAAATGGCAAAGGAAGGAAACTATAAAGTTCTTTTTGCATCAAAATACCACACTGTTGGCCTGCTCTCCAGTCAAACCATCATCTGTATGAGTTTTGAGATGCTCACCTTTTTTTTTTTCTTTTCTTTATTATCCTTTAAACTTGAACAAAAATACAAAACTAAAAGCAAAAAATATTAATTTCAAATAACTTTTCTTTAATTATCACGCATGACCATAGCTAATAATGCCATTCTGACATAAAGGCCATAACGCATTTGTCTGAAATAACTTGCACGTTGATCGAAATCAACTTCTTCAGCAATTTCATTGACTCTTGGTAATGGATGCATAATACACATGTGTTGTTTGGCATGTTGCAAAACCTTGTTATCAATGACATAAGTGTCCTTAAGACGATCGAATTGGGCCTTATCTTTAAATCTTTCCTCTTGAATTCTGGTGCAATACAAGACATCGGATTTGGCTATGATTTCTGGGGTCAATTCTTCTGATTCAATGATAGACATTCCTTGACTTTCAAGTTCCTCTTTCAAATTAGCTGGTAATCTTAATTCCTTTGGTGAAACCAATTGAAGTCTAACTTGGTATTGTCTCAACAACTTACATAATGAATGAACTGGACGGCCGTATTTCAAATCACCCATGAAGGTAACAGTAATACCATTAACAGTACCAACTTCTTCACGAATTGTAAACAAATCCAAAAAGGCTTGTGTTGGATGCTCTCTTGCACCATTACCACCATTAATGATTGGAACTGGTGAATATTTAGCAGCAATATCAGCACTATCTTCAGATGGGTGACGTAAAACGATAGCATCAGAATAACAAGCTAATGTTCTGATGGTATCTTGTAATGTCTCACCTTTCTTGGCAGATGAAGTAGATTCGGCAACAGCAACAACTCTACCACCTAATCTTTGCATGGCAGCATTGAATGAAGATGAGGTTCTTGTAGATGGTTCATAAAACATTGTTGTTAAAACCTTACCTTTTAAGACATCCAAGACACCTTCTCTTTCAACAGCCAATCTCATCTCTTGAGCAACAGCAAACAAAGCATGGAAATCTGAACGTTTGAATTGGTTGACAGACAAAATCGACTTTCTTGCAAATGGATTGCTATAACGTAAGTAATGAGAAATGGCATCAGGTGGTGAAATTTCTCTTGGTGGTCTCGAAACTAATTCAGCACCATGGGTATCTTCTTCATCACCAATAACGCTGTTGTTTCTAGTGAATGGAATAGCAGCTCTTGATTCCGAAAATGAGAAACGGTTAATTCTTGGAGTGCCAGTGGCTGCTGTTGTTTCGGCAGGTGAAAGAACAATAGAAGCGTGTCTATTCTTCTTGGAATAATCTGTACCTAAAGCTTCAGAGATAATAACTTCCCCATCAAGGCAAACAGTTTGATCATTAACATGAACTCTTTCAACGGCACCTTTCAATTCGTTATCTTCAAATGGTGACCAAACGGAACTTGAGCTATTCTTCATGGATTTGATGTTACGGTCGAAATCAATTTCAATCGAGGAATCTTGCTGATGCAAATCAAAGATCTTGACTGGATTATCATGCAATTTGCTGACAATGTCATCAATAGTCATTCTACCTTCAGTAACAGCACCTAATAACAATGGTAAAGCATCATAGATACCTAAGGCAGGAGTGACAGGTTTGTTTAAAGCTTTAGCCAACAATGATGGTAAAATACCGATTGAGAAACAGTCAATCTCTTCCAAACCTGCCCATAATGCCTTTTGATCTTCCTTTGTAGGCAAAAATGTGAATTCTGGGTATTCTTCTTGAGAAATAAATAATGAGTAGATTGAAACATCACATGTAACTTGTAAACTCTTCGACTTGGCCATTGAGATCAAAGCAAAGTCATCTTTACCAGTGACACCAGTAACATGGATACGTCTGCTATGCAATGAAGCCAATAATAAAATTGAAGCCAAATCAGTGGTCTTGGCATCAGTAATAATTGGCTTATTTTCCGGCCATGAATTGAAATGTCCTGAGACAGATGCAACCTTGTTGGTGGCAAATTCATTGAATGGCAAGACTAAAGCACCAGTATTAGGTGCGATGGACAGTATTTGTGAAGCATTTGATTCAGTAGCAGCAACATCAAAAGTAAAATCTGTGTATGCAGCGTTATCCGCTAAATCAGTGGCAAATGCCAATGATCTTGCATCGGTGACAGAAGACCCTTCTAAAGTTGTTGGTAAAATACAATTATAAGTAAAACCGGCAGCTAATGAAGCCTTTGTGACAAATTCTAAATCAAAAGCACCTTTTCCTTCCTTTGATAAACTTGGTACAAAAGTTGAAATGTTAATCAAACCAGGAATAGTAACAGTCTTGTGTGATGTTTGTGAATCGATACTGCTGACTGATAAGTTGATATTTCTTGAAATTGCCTCGATTAACAATTTAGCACATTTAACGTTGGTAACCAAAGGAACAGCATAGTCAACTGCCATACGACGAGTTCTGTAACCTCTTGACATGTATGATGCTGGTCTTCTAAATCTGTTAGCAGATGGTAAATTGATGTATAAATCAATCAAGTTGTTGGCTAAATGTTGAGTTAAAGAATATTCTGATTTTTGATCATCTTCTTCAGCTAATACTTCCAAATATTGAACAGGAACATTATGTTCTTGAATGAAATCTGCAGTACCTGCAGTGGCAAACAATTTGTAACCCATTTCATACAATTTCTTGATTGATGGTAATAATTCTTGCTTCTCCTTATATGAACCAATAGAAAGTAAGATATTTTTCTTTGGCAATTGGAAACCAGTTGAAATCAATGATTTCAAATAGGCTTCATATTTGTTGTGACCAAATGTAGCAACTTCACCTGTAGATGCCATTTCGACACCCAAGACAGGATCAGCACCAGCTAAACGTGGGAAGGAAAATTGTGGAACTTTGACAGCACAGTAATTATCCGGTAATTTCTCTCCTGGGTATGGAGTAACTGGGAATCCCATAATGGCCTTGGTAGCCATTTCAATTAAATTGGTACCAACAACCTTTGAGATGAATGGGAACGAACGTGAAGCACGAACGTTACATTCAATGACCTTTATTTCGTTGTTCTTTGCAATAAATTGAATGTTATAAGGACCAGTAACATCCAAGGCATGACCGATCTTAGCGGTAGCCTCGACAATTCTGTTAACAGTTTCAGGGTCTAAATCTTGAGGTGGAACGATCAATGTAGCATCACCTGAATGAACACCGGCATTTTCAACATGCTCTGAAACAACATGCATGATTAATTTACCATCTTTAGCAACAGCATCCATTTCAATTTCCTTAGCATTCTCGATATATTTGGTGATAACAACTGGGTAATCAGGTGAAACATCAACAGCTTGTGACAAGTATGATTTCAAGTCATCTTTTGAATAAACTGTGTTCATAGCAGCACCAGATAACACATAAGATGGTCTAACCAAAACAGGGTAACCAACATCATCGGCAAAATCTTCAGCTTCATCGAATGATGTCAATTCTTTCCATGCTGGTTGATCGACACCGATTCTATCCAACATTCTTGAGAATTTATATCTGTTTTCAGCAGAGTCAATCATTTCAGGTGATGTACCCATGATCTTAACATTTTGTCTGTGTAATGATAAAGCAATGTTGTTTGAAGTTTGACCACCCATAGAAATAATGACACCTGATGATTTTTCAATTTCATAAATATCTAAGACTCTTTCAAGATTGATAGTTTCAAAATAAAGACGATCAGCCTCATCATAATCAGTGGAAACGGTTTCTGGGTTGTAATTGATCATAATAGTTTTAGTCTTCATTTCTCTTAAAGTTCTAACTGCAGTAACAGCACACCAATCGAATTCGACAGATGATCCAATTCTGTAAACACCTGAACCCAAAACCATGACACCATGATCGTCGAATGTTACATCATTAGAATCAGCATTGTAGGTCAAGTAAAGATAATTGGTGAAAGCTGGGAACTCAGCGGCAACGGTATCAATTTGTTTGACAAATGGAATAACACCTGCTTCCTTTCTTAATCTTCTGATAGCAACTTCATTTGAGTTCAAAAATTTAGCAATTTGTCTATCTTCAAATCCCAACTGTTTAGCCTCTCTCAAGACAGCAACTGGTAAGTCTTCCTTTGTCTTGAAACTAGCAATTTTATCTCCAAACAAGATCAATCCATTCAATTTGTTCAAAAACCATCTATCGATATTGGTCATTTTGTGAACTTTTTCAACAGAATAACCAGAAGATAAAGCATTGGCAATGGCAAAAAGACGTTGATCAGAAGGAGTTTGTAACTCTGAATCGATATCAATAGACATCAAAGCTTCAGTCTTGTTGAACCCAATATTATGATAATCAGTTGATCTGATTGCCTTTTGAATAGCTTCTTCAAAAGTACGTCCGATACTCATAACTTCACCAACGGATTTCATTGATGATGACAACAAAGTAGAAACTCTTGTGAATTTTTTCAAATCCCATCTTGGAATCTTGACAACGACATAATCCAAAGAAGGTTCGAAACAAGCACAAGTGACTTTGGTAACAGAGTTTTTGATTTCATTCAATGGGATATTCAAACCTAATTTAGCAGCAGTGTAAGCCAATGGATAACCGGTAGCCTTTGAAGCCAATGCTGAAGATCTGGATAAACGAGCATTAACTTCAATAATACAATATTCTTTTGAGTGTGGATTTAATGCATATTGAATGTTACATTCACCAACGACACCCAAATGACGAATGACATTGACTGCAGTAGTTCTCAACATGTTGTAATCCTCATCACTCAAGGTTTGTGACGGTGCAACAACGATGGAATCACCGGTATGGATACCCAATGGATCAAAATTCTCCATATTACAAACAGTAATACAATTATCAAAAGCATCACGAACAACTTCGTATTCAACTTCCTTCCAACCTTTCATTGATCTTTCAACCAAGACTTGAGGAGAAGTAGCAAATGCAATGTTACACAAATCAACCAATTCCTTTTCGTTGTTTGCGAAACCAGAACCTAAACCACCCAATGCAAAAGCAGCACGGACAATAACTGGGAATCCAATTTCTTTAACAGCGTCTAAAGCTTCTTGGATAGATGAAGCAGCTGCTGATTTAGCACATTTTTCATCAATTTCATCCATTGCAGCTGAAAATAATTCTCTATCTTCTGTGGTGATAACTGTATCAATTGGGGTACCCAATACTTTAACACCTAATGATTCAAATTCATCTTTCAATTGAATACCAACACTTAAAGCAGTTTGACCACCAAAAGTGACGTAAATTGCATCAGGTCTTTCGTGTTTGATAACTTTTCTAACAAATTCAGCGGTAACAGGTAAGAAATAAACTTTATCGGCTAAACCTTTTGAAGTTTGAATGGTTGCAATGTTTGGATTGATTAAGATGGTATAAATACCTTCTTCTTTCAAAGCTTTAATGGCTTGAGAACCAGAATAATCGAATTCACCAGCTTGACCAATGGATAAACCACCTGAACCCAAAACCAAGACTTTTTTAACGTCAACTCTTGGATGAGCAGCTCTGTTTTCTTCAATTTTTCCACCTGGAAATTCAACTTTTTTGAAAACACCAGTATTTTTGAATTCGACAACGGATTGGATAAAGACATCGAATAAGAATTCAGTATCTCTTGGACCTGGTGTTGATTCAGGATGAAATTGAACTGAGAAATAAGGTTTTGAAGTATGATAAATACCTTCATTGGAACCATCATTGGCGTTAACAAACAATTCTTCCCAACCATTTTTTAAAGTGGTTGTATCAACTGCATAACCATGATTTTGTGAAGTGATATAACATCTACCTGAAATAGTAGAAGTACATGGAATATTATGACCTCTATTACCAAATTTCAATTTCAAAGTTGAAGCACCGGTAGCTCTGGCCATTAATTGATGACCTAAACAAATACCGAAAACTGGAGTCTTTTGATTTGCCAAAACTTTTGATAATTTTTCAACGGTCTCAGTCATAACAGAAGGATCACCAGGACCATTTGAAACGAACAAACCATCATATTCTTCATTGGTGAAATCATAGTCCCATGGAACCACTTTCAATTCAACCCCACGTCTGACAAAACATCTGATTTGGTTATATTTCATACCAACATCAATGGCAATAATTCTGATAACTTTACCATCTGGACCTTTGATTGCATTTGTAGTTGGTTTATATAAAACTGGTTGCTTTGTGGAGACCTTAGCAACCAAATTTTCAACATTAGGATCATTCCATTCAGGAATGTCGAAATTGTTTTCCCAAGTCTCTGGGTTTAATGAGTTTTCCAAAGAAGATCCAATTTTTTGTAAGGATAATCTACCCAAAGTGGAACCATTTTCTCTTAATCTCTTCGTCAATGCTCTGGTATCAACTCCATAAATGGCAGGGATATTTTCCTCCCTTAACCATTTACCCAAAGAAGATTTTGCCAAGTAATGGGAATATTCTTCAGTATAATGAGCAACCACTAAACCGGCAATATGAATTCTATTACTTTCGAAATATTTTGGCAATTCCTTAACATCATCGTCCATCAATTGACGGTCTGGAACACCATAATTACCGACCAAAGGATAGGTGATGACTAAGATTTGTCCCTCATAAGAAGGATCAGTGATTGATTCTGGATAACCAACCATACCAGTTTGAAAGACCAATTCACCGGCAGCTGAAACATCAGCACCGAAAGAAAACCCTTGTAACGCAATACCATCATGGGTCTCTAAAGTCATCAATCTGTCTCCAGTGGATTCCATTGGAGGAGTGATTGGAGCTGATAATGAAGTAACCATTTTGTTCTTTATAATTTTGTCTTTTGTAATTTTTTTCAACTATATGAGATTTTTTTTTTCGGATGGAAAAACTAATTAGCTAAAATTAATCTAGTAGAATTTGAGTTAGTTTTTCAGTTTGATTGGATTAGGTGATGGTATTCATATAAGATAAGTACTAATTGCTGTGTTTTGCGAAGCCAACAACAGCGTTTTATCCTTCTATTCCCTATCAAAATTTTAAAATTGATAACTTTTTTTTTAAGAAAAAAATTTTTTTTTTCGTTTTGAAGGGAAGAGCTGAGCTGAGCTGAGCTGCTGGGTACGTACTCATCTCATTGATACCAGGGAAATGAAAGAAGACATACCTTTTCGTCTTTTTGTATGTAAATGTAATATCAAAGAGTCTTTTTCTATTGGTCCACACTTCTGAGTCTGATTTATCCTGGAGAAAATAAATTAGCTGGTGTATGAATGTGTAATAATAGTGATAATAAAAAGACCTTGTTTGTTTAAGGATTAATTAGTAAAACGCGGATTATAAAGTGATTCTTATTTGACTCCACGCCTGGACTGATGATGATCTAGCGGATGATGGAGATTGAACTGTTAAGAGTGTCTACAGAGAGAAGAGAAAGAGAAAGAGAGAGAGAGAAGAAGAGAAAGAAGGAGAGAGAAGGAGAACAAGTATATAAAACAGTAGTAATATGAAAAAGATTTGTGAAAGAAAAAAAAAATTTTGCTCCAGATGAAAATTTTTTTGCCTCTGGGAGCTAAATGAGGGTAACTCTTTGTGTTTGCACTGGATGAGGGATGGTGAAGTCATCTCTTGTACATACACTGTGTATATACAAATATATACAAATGGGTAGGGCTTGTATTTGGATATGGTTTGATGACAGTTAGGGAGCCTCTAGCTAGGCCCAATATGTTTCTCAATTCAAATCTACCAATGAGAAGTCGAGAAACGACATAATACACCATGCGGTAGTATTTATGTATGGAGCATTATATCGTTCCTGTCAACCACTTGAGCAATAGCCGCGTAACAAGTGTTGTGAGCAATTTCATTCTGCCAAGTGTTGGAGCATGAAATTGGGTGTGTTTATTTAATTCTGCTTGAAAAAGAGAGCGTGAAAAAAAATCAATGACCTTTAGTTGAAAATCAAATCGAGATCAACAAATTATCGTTGATTGTTATTTGTTTTTCGAAATACGAATCTGTGGTCATGTAAGTATGCCGAAAAGACAATAATAGGTCATACTGCATCATTGAAGAAAGCCAAGAAAATTGTTGTCGTTCAAAAGTCTTAATCAACCATCAAATTTCAAGCAAGAACGGCGCACTTGTGGAGAAAAGTGTAAATAAAACCTTAGATTTGCACTCAATAATGCAAGGCGGTTGAAAGATTTAGTTATTCAAAACTGTTGATATCGAGATATGACTTAGATTAGTAGAGAACTAGATTCGTCGGATTAACCCGCTTTTCCCAATTACATTCTGAATTTAGGAGTAAAAGAAGTGCAAGAGTAAACATTCGGTAGAAGCATTCTTAATAATTCCGGGACTCGACAGAGAGCGTAATTGAGTTGTTTATGGTTGATCGTTGTTGCGTAGTTTCTTTCAAGCAGTCTGAAATGGGAATTGTTCATGTAACCTTGGGAATTGAATTGACTCTGCTCAGACTGACAAACCAATGAAAAGTTATCTATCGGTGTTTAATACCAAATTTGCCCGGGGAATAAAAAAACAAAAATTTCAATTGGTAAAGCTTTTTGTGTCAACATTGGGGATTTACCGAAATGTGACATATGGGGGAACCCTCAACTCGGCCAAATCAATTGCAATTGGATGAATTTAATGTCCGCCCTTTTGGACGAAGCATGTGCGCCAACCCCTTATGAGCACTCCTTGTCACATGTATATCTAAGATCGCTTAACTTTCACTATTTGTTTGTTTATTTACCATTCTGAATGATGATGCATCTCGAGTAAAAAGAAAGCAAAAAACGGGTTTGAATTTTTCAATCAAAAATAAAAAGCGCAGATCATCTAGAAAAACTCATTGTCAATTGAGAGCACGGAAGCTCGCCTGGGTGCAATTGGTCCTCGAGATGAAATTTTGGAACATCATTGAAGATCTTTACCAGCTCGAATGACTTTTCCTTCAACAAAATACTCCTCAGCAATTGGCAATATAAATTAAAGCTTGATTCCCCCCCTCTCTTTGGTCATATTCATTCCTCATATCCATTCCATATCAGTATTCAACATGCTTTTACTGACATTTGCCATTTCAATCTTCACATTCCTCTCAGCTTTTGCTTACGCTGACGATGGTATCAATACCCTTGATTATTCTACTGCTATCTATGATAAATTGGTGGAACTGGGTGATTTGAATCAAGTTGCCTATTGTATCCAAGAATTGGATAGAGATGCTTTCAAAACTGGTGAATTTTCATGTGCCATTGATTATTGTTCACAACATCAAAATATTGATGTCTTGAAGATTTTTGTCGCTCCAGGTAATGAATCAGGTTCAGGTTATATTCTGGTTGATAATACTGATAAGAGAATCTTAGTTGTCTTTAGAGGTTCACAAACTATCTTCGATTGGATTGCTGATCTCACTTTTATTGCAACTCCTTATACACCATTGACCACCGATGGTCAATCCAACTATACTTGTACCGATTGTTACTGTCATCACGGTTTTTACGAAACTTTGAAACAATTTAGTGATGAAGTTTTCCCATTTGTTAAAGAGTTGAAAGAGGGTAATTACTCGGATTATCAAGTCGTCACTACTGGTCATTCATTAGGTGGTGCATTAACCACACTTGCCGGTATCGAATTCCTGTTGATGGGTTATGATCCTCTTGTCATCAGTCTTGCTGGTCCAAAAGCGGCAAATGACAAATTGGCTGAATACATAAACAACATTTTCGATACCGACTCAGTCATCAGTGATATTGTTGCAGGAAAAGATGTTATTAGTGGTGCCTATCTCCGTGCTGTCCATTCAGGTGATGTTGTTCCATTACTCCCACCAACTTCTTACTTCTGGCATGCTGGTGCAGAATTCTTTATTGACAAATTCGCCTTACCATTCCCAAAATCAGTCGTTTACTTCAGAGGTGATTATGACTACGAAACTATCACTCAATCAGAATTAACTTCTTATATCAAGGTCCACAACGTCCTGTTTATTTATGATCACATCAGTTACTTCGTCTCGATGGCCAAGTGTATTGTTGCAGACGTCTTCACCCTTTTTTAATTCAATTTTTCAGTTCAATTGACTTGTTCTTTCTTTCCACTTCAACGACATTCTATTTTTTCTTCAACCCACTTTTAAAAAAGTCTCTTTTAAGATTTAAGTATAGACCTTTTAAAATTTTCAAGAACTATTATATCTATTTTCAAGTAGCTGTGACAAAAACGAAACATAAAGCTCATAGCTCAACCTCCCTGAACCGAATCTAAATTGTCGGTCCTGTAAGCCAGCCCCTAGTATCGTACCAGTATAAAGTTCCGTGCTGTCTCTATCTCGTAAGCTCGGTCTCTCTTTCTGTTAACGGGGTACTGGCTAAAATTTTCAAATTCAAAACATTATTCACAGCCCCCACATTCCTTTTTGGGACATTGTGCGTATCGCGTTTATTAAACATCTAGAAAAATCTGGGCATATTTAGGGCGTGTGGCGTAGTTGGTAGCGCGCTTGCCTTGCAAGTAAGAGGTCATTGGTTCGATTCCGATCTCGTCCATAAATATTCTTTTTTTTTGTGGTTTTCTTAAATTTTTTTCATATTTTGCTAGCTCCACCGAATTAATTCTATCACTTCTACTTAGTAAATAATGATTGGGATAACTTCAGCCCCTTGATTTAATTCATGGTCTGATATCATTTTCTCCCAGCGTAATCGCTATAAGCTGTAAGCTTATTTTTTTATTTTCTCCAAGAAGTTCTATTTTTAATTGTTTAAAGGTTATATAAATCATATTTTCCAAAATTGTAAAACAACTAAAAAGAAACCATTAAGCCTTAGGCAATTAGTCTACCTTATATAATTATCCAGCAATATTGTACCGTTCAAGGTCATTATGTGACCAATTGCTTAGCCCGTCCATGATTTTATGGAGAAAGAAAAGAGTCGAGCGATGCCTTGTGGAAAATCTTTCGTCATTCGACTTTCCTTCGATTTATGTTTGTAGCGGAAAACTCCAATGGTATCATAAATTGAGAATTGTCGTCATCGGTCGCTACTTTGAATCCCTAACAATTTTTTAAACTTTTTACACCAGGGCGATCCTTCCTGAAGTACATAAGAGCGGTATAAACCTTAGTATTGAATTATCTAACGTCCTGCTTCATTATACTTAAACATTTCTAGCAGACTAGCTCACACTAAGCTGGTATACATATTAGGCTGACACTTGCAAACAAACGGCCTTGTTAAATTTCTAGCAATGCCTTGTGAAATGTCTTTCCCTATCATTGTCCGAAACTATATATAAAAGGAGATTACGTGCAATCACTTAGTGAAATGTCCCCACCTGAATGTTCAGTCGAGCATGGTGGTGCCGCGCTTGTCTACTCAATTTCAACAAGACTTTAGATACAATGAGCCCCAACAATGCTCTCAAGGAATTTACAAGTTATTAAAAATATTGAACTGTTGATAATTAAAGAATGAATGAATATCGTCGAAATATGAAACATAAGAAAGATAAGGATATCATAAATGAATGATTAAAATCGTAGTCCCGAATGATAACTCCTGTTTCTATTGCAACTCGTATAGAATTTGATGCTTGTTTAGACTTCAAAACCCACTTATTATTCACTTTATTTCCTATTGAAATCAATCTAATAAGAGATTCCATACCGAATTAGAGCTATTTAAAACATCACAGATTCAGCTCTCTCACACTCACCAGTTAGTGATGAAACCAATGTTGATAGTCATCATACATCAGAAGTCCAGGCGGCGTCATAGCCAGGATGCAGGGTGACCAGAGACCTCCACCAGTGCTAGGAACAGTTTCTGCAGGTCCAAATGAGGGAAACAACAACCACAGTATTTTTGCTGTTAAAAAGGAAGGTCATGCTTTACCAAGGATTTGTCGAAAAAAGTATAGTGAAAAGTTCAACAGAGGTATCAAATAAATGTTGATCTCTACATGCAATTACACGAAATTCAAACTTGTCTATTTGTTAAAAGCAGAATTGAAGTAACGGACTAATTTATGCAATACTTTAACCGATCAAAAAGTGTTTGTGCACTTACTAAGACGGTCAATATAAAAAACAATAAAAAAATTTAAATGGACGAGTCCGGAGTCGAACCGGAGACCTTTCGCATGCTAAGCGAACGCGCTACCAACTACGCCACACGCCCTTTTGATATAAACGTTTTTTTCACTACTTTTATAATAGGACAATATAAAATTAGCCACGATTTGCGGCTCTGGCTTTGGGATGGCTGAGAGAGCAGCTTTTTCGCAATTCGTGGTTATCTACATCATTCTGGGTTCGAGCTCTTTTTCACTACAGTCGTCTTTAAAACGTAATATGTGAATTATCGTATAATAAATCCTTAATTAAATAAACTATGTAAACGAGGGATGAAAGTCCCCTTTATATATCTGAAAAATCTACATAATAAAACTCTTGGCAAATAGAATTGTCACCAATCCTGGGGTTTTTGCGAATCTGAGTGATCTCTTGAGTGATTTTTACCAGTGGAATAGAAAGGAATGGAAATATAGTTCAACTTTGTAGTAACTAAAAATAACAATTTCAATCAAAAACAGTTTTCTATAGAATATTTTGGAATATTCTATCGGGAATTTAAGAATTTCTATCGTTTGAATGACAGATCTCTACGTACATCATTGAGATGTTCACCGATATCCTAGTAGTGAAAACATCATCGAGAAGTAGTTATATTACGCCAAAACATCTTATTAAAACAAATCGGTAATACTCAACTCTTTTGTTCCCAGGTGGCGCGTAAAACTTTCCCTATTCGAAGTGAAATCAATGTATGTTGTTATTCAGAAGGTCTCTTTTGTTTGCCTCTTCTTTCTCCAATGTTTGATTATGATATATTTAAAAATACACAAGGGAAACTAACTAGGCTGAATTTCTCGCAAATGTTTCAAGCAGCGAAAGCTTGAGGCAAGCCTTGCTTGATATACGACTTTTGGAAAACAATTCTTGTTGTTTGTAGTTGAGAAATGACCAAAGTAAGGGGTGTTGTGCCTATCACGATCTGTTAATTTAAAAAACTGATTTTGCAGAGAAAATTTTTCTGACGACGAGATTCATGAGCTCTTGAACTTCTATTTTGTCAAAGGAACAATCTTCAACAGATTCTTCAATAATAGCGTTATATTTGAACAGATGTTGAGGATAACTGTACGTTTCTTCCAATTGTTGAATTACCTTGAGCATTTTACAAAAGTTGGTGGATCAGTTCTTCCATAAATCTTTTTTTGATAATTTTTTTTTTTTCTGTGTGCATAAAAATTAAAGAAAAGTGAAAGTGAAAAAAAAAAGTTGGTTCTATTACAAACTTTGTGAATACTCAATAGTTCAACTTTCAAGATGTCTTCCGACCTCCAAAGATTAGCTAATCAGTACATGATAGCTGCTGAATCTGATGAAGCTCTGTTGGACGAAATCACTCTTTCACTCGTTGAGAACAAGTTCACTTTTCTTCAACTCATCCAATTCTTGGGAAAATATTTGATCGAAGATAGTGATACCATAAGATCAAAAGCTATCGTCTTCATATGTGAGGTATTGCAGAAACTTCCTGTCAATAAGTTGTCTTTGAAAGAATGCTATTTTCTCATGGAGTTTTTGATTAATAGATTGGATGACGAGTTCAAAAATTCGATATCAGGTGTTGAATCGCTTATCAAGATGAACAATTTCAAATCAACTGACTTGATTGAACCGCTTTTGACAAAAATAGAAACACTATATGAACCTAGACAGTTACTTGCCAAGAATCGTTACGTTGTTTTTAAAATCTTGTCCGAGCTTTTGACAAAGTTTCCCACTTATCTTTCATCGATAAATGATTTATATATCAAGACATTCATCAAGGTCAGTACCGGTGAAAAAGATCCTAGAAACTTATTGATATCCTTTGAGTTGAATTACAAGATCTCAACGCAGTTTGAAGTTTCTCAATTTGCAGAAGACTTGTTCGATAACAGTTTTTGTTATTTTCCTATTTCTTTCAAACCACCACCTAATGATCCATACAAGATTTCCAGTGAAGAGTTAAAGCTGGCTTTAAGAAAAGTGCTAGGTTGTAACTCCAAGTTCGCCAAGGATTGTATTCCAAACTTAATTGAGAAGTTGTCATCAACTTCAAGTTTAGTGAAGTTAGATGCGTTGAATACTTTGATCGAATGCATAGAAAACTATTCTCCACAGACTATAAAGGAGTATTCCATTTCAATTTGGAACTCTTTGAAATATGAAGTATTGCACAATGAGTTACAAAACGTTCAGTCATACGATGACTTGGTCAATAATTACATCAACTCAAGTATTGATGAAGATCATATCTTACCGGTGACATTGACATTACTCCAAAAACTTTTCATCAAATTGACATACCCTGTAAACGATGACAAGTCTTCCGAAGATTATATGACAACTGATATTATTCTCGACGAATTGTTAAGAAATATTCAACCTTTAGATAATAAATTAGCAAAGCAATCAGGTTTGATTTTGTCTTCATTGGCTTCAACATCCATTCAAAATTTCAACCTTATTATTGGTAAAACTCTTCCAGTTCTTTTATCAAACAAGGGAATTTCAGTTCCTTTACAAAGATCTTTGATTGTTTACTTATCATTTTTCTTTGACTCCTACAAGAAGATAACTGAAACTACCACATCAGACGGAAATTTGCTCATTTTCCAATACAAAGACGAGATAATGGTTCAGTTGAGCCAGTCCTTGATGTCCTCGTCCAAGTCTGAAGTCTCACTTCGTTGTATTGCTATTAATAGTTTGAC
>JAJLSN010000025.1:0-30305 GCA_030567655.1 Nakazawaea ernobii
TTCAAGTTCAACGTTGGTAGTTGGGTTCGGATAGTTGATGGGGAAAAATTTCTTCGAGGATCATTGATGTGGTTCGTAAGAGCTTTTGATGAAACGCTCAATAACTTTTGAGACAAAAATTTGTCGGAAATACCATCATCCAACGGAACAGCTTGCTTTCCACATCTACATCTGGGAAGATTTGAGGGCACTTCAGCTTGAGAAGAAGTTTCGTCCAACTCCACTATGGTTTCATCGTCAGTTGACGCGAACTCAGAGGCGATCCGGTAGCACTCCTCATGAGAGGAATGGCCACACGTAAATTCAACAAGTCTTTCCGTGATATTCTTATTAATCAATAAATTCTCTAAGGGCTCACCACAAAATGTGCAATTACTTCCTCTAAAGTTTTTCACTGATTTGGATGTGGTATACTCTGTCTCAGACCTTGTAGGCCTTGAAGCAAAAGTCCTCGGATTTGATTGAATATCCGGCTGCAGATGAAAGTGTTCTTCAGAAAACGTACTGTGATTACTTTGTGGTGGCAAGTTACTTCTCTGTTCAAGCATCTGATCTAGTGTCGAGATGGGCCTCGTTTTTTGTTTTGTACTCCGGGGTTTCTTCTTATGAAATGATTGTTTTTCCGATGATAATGGCACATCCGACAGTTTTGTATGTTTTACTTCAACATTATTCGTCAAGATATTGAGAGTGTTGCCATCCAAAAGGTACCCATGCGGTACAGGAACTTTCTGGTTCAAAGTGGGGTTTGTCAGTGATGTCTTTGGCCTCCATTTGAAAGGAGAGCTGCTAGAGCTTGATCTGCTGGATTTTGGGTAGGGCGTTACTTCTAGTTCTATAGGAGGAACAGCCGGTTGTATTGATCTCCTTCTATTGGATAAGTTTGACATGCTCGAGTCAAAGTCAATGGAGCATCCGCGTAGCAGTTGAATGAGTCACTTGGTTTAAAAAGTTATGCTTATTCAACGCAAATGACTGAATTTCTGTGAGTATGAGTACACTCTGTGCAGGTTATGTATGCTTGTATTTGGTAGTAGATCCACTGTGAGAAGAGGATATTTTCGCCTGTCAGATGATCAATCAAATTGTGGTCTGCTATATAAGTGTTTCGAATTTGAAAATCAATTTCCTTTATTCAGCAGCCCCAAAATACAGCTTTTTCTTCAAATCGGGATATTCCTTCAGGGGTAACTAAGACATTTGGTATGGGAGTAAACAAGATGGTAGCGACAGCACCCTCAAGTGCCTTATGTGGGATTAGACCGTAGGTAGGAGAAATATAAAGACTTTCTTCTCACCTGTTGCCTACACTATAGAGAGGTTTACAGCATATAAAAGAAGAGTTGAGGCATTTGAATAACAGCAAGAGAGATACAGGCGAACGAAAAGGTATTAAACTGAATTAGACACAGCTCGCATTCTCCCACCTTAAGAGTATCATCTAGAGCCTGATATTTTGAAAAGGGTTTCAAATTTTTGGTTGTTCGTTGTCAGAAGATGTTAGCTGCATTTGTTTTTTTGTTGAACACCTGACATAGTTTCTTAGTGAGATTTAAAAATGTTGCAAGCACAGCATGTCGAGACAGTAGTTCTGTCATCTGGACGCCTTATTGAGAGCTCTTAAACTTATCAGTCGTTTCTGTTGTTAAAACGCGAGTTTGGGTCCATGGCGTTTGAATCTGTCACTCATTAAACGGGCTTTTGACTTTTTTATCGCAACAAAAAAAAAGCTAAAAAAACAAAAATTGAAAGTACAACAGTTGGTAATAAAAGAGAAGAGCAATACCAGGTTACATCAAACTGCCCAAGGCTCTTTTAAGATAACGAAGACCTTCGTCATCATTTAATATATTTAACACCACTACCCGGAATTTTTATTTAATACCTAAATATCAGGCCTTATTGTTTAGGTGATTTAAGTTTGTTATCATTTTCAACTGATCACGTAAATAGAGAATGACCCCAAACATGAACAATCCTCAACTTTCCTTACAATTTCCGTTGAAGGATGTGGAACCAGATATCAAGTTCAGAATAGCCCGACGTTTAAATAGCAATATTGAAGCCAACACTTCTAGATTCACGTTTGATACAAATATAAACCCTAATACGGCATCCACTAACTGCAGAAAGAGGAGAAATATCGAAGAACATATATCCAATATGATAGCGTCCAGCCAGGCTGAGCTACCACAGAGCCCAAATGTTGATAGACCAGATACATTTGAGAGTCATGAGGACGAAATTAATGGAATTTTACCAAACCGTCAACCTCCTCCTAAAAGACGTCTTTTGACAATCGACTCTAACAATACGAGTGTTACAGAAGATAGCATCTCAAGCCAGATGATGCCTCCTCCATCTTCTTCCAACTCTGTGCTGTTAGAAAGCATTATATCGGATGTTCACCCACCTTTACCGTCCCCAAGTGCATCACCAATTCAGTCGCAAGATGAGGATGAAATTATGAGCGACGATGAAAACAACGAGAGATTAAAAAACGGTTCTTATATTAAGATACCATCGACGGAAGAAGGACTTTTGTCAACCATAGAAAAACTTGTGGACTGTTTAAATCAAAGTCAGAAGGATGCGTTAACGTGGAAGCTTGTTTCTGGAACAGATCGTTCAAAGTTATCCATATTGAACAATATAATAAACAAATCGTTGAAGAGAGACATAATTAGTACCCTTCCTACCGAGATTAGTTACAAGATTTTGGGTTACTTGGATGCAAAAAGTTTAATACATTCCGAGCAAGTCAGTAAAAGCTGGTACAGCATTGTGAATCGGTCAAATGGCTTATGGAGGACTTTGATCTTGGATGAAAAATATATTACTTCTGAAGAGGAGTTGAACAAAGAATTAGCTATGAAGCATGAGCTTATGAAGGGATGGTATAAACCGGATAGAAGATTGCCATTTATTGAGACAGGCGAAGATTATGTTAAACAAATATACAGGAAAAGGCGGATTATACATCAAAGGTGGATGGATCCTAACTATCAGCCAAAGAGAATCACAGTAAAGGGGCATGGCTCTGCCGTGATAACATGCTTGCAATTCGACGATGACAAGATAATTACTGGGGCAGACAACAATGTCATCAGTGTTTACGACACTAAGACCGGGACATTGAGACAGTCTTTGGAAGGTCACACAGGTGGGGTTTGGGCATTAAAATACTACAAGAATACTCTCGTATCTGGAGCAACTGATAGGACCGTGAGAATATGGAACATCAAGCAGGGAAAATGCACACATATTTTCAGGGGCCATACCTCCACAGTTAGATGTTTAGATATCTTGACCCCGGAAGTGATTGGTGTATCATCGACCGGGGTACCAATTATTTTCCCACCAGAACCATTGTTGATTACGGGATCCAGAGATTTTACAGTCCATGTGTGGAAATTACCATTGGCAGAAGAATCAGATGATGAGGTAGTTGAACCATTTGATGTTTTGGAGACCAGCAACCCTTATTTTGTCAGGGCTTTGAGAGGACATGGTGCTTCTGTAAGGTGTATATCTGGCCGTGGTAATATTGTTGTCACTGGAAGTTATGATATGAGTGTACGTGTCTGGGATTTAACTACAGGCAGATGTAAGTTGGTGTTGCGTTCTCATATAGACAGAGTATACAGCACCGTATTGGACATGAAAAGGAAAAGGTGTATATCTGGGTCGATGGACTCTACTGTGAAGATATGGGATTTAGAAGATGGTCATTGCATCGCAACTCTTGAGGGCCATTCGTCTCTTGTGGGTTTGCTTGACCTTTCAGAAACTGCACTTGTGAGTGCAGCTGCTGACGCCACTTTAAGAGTTTGGGACCCCGAAACGGGTGAGCCACGTTTCCAGTTGAAAGGACATATGGGTGCTATAACTTGTTTCCAACATGATGATAAGAAAGTTGTCAGTGGGAGTGAAAAAATGTTGAAGTTGTGGGATATAAACACAGGGAAGTTTGTAAGAGAGTTGTTACCAGAAGTGACAGGTGCCACATGGCAAGTCAAGTTTGATTACAGAAGATGTATATCTGCAGTCCAACATAGACATGATGCTGACCATCCAGATGAAACCTTAATGGAGATCTTGGATTTCGGGGAGCCATATTACGAAAATGAAGAGCTCAATAGGCAAGCCTTGACATTGCCAGAAGACCATGATGAACGTCCTTTTAATATAGAAGAGAGCAATCTCTTCGGCTTTTAGTCGCATAGAATTATTTAAATCAATTGCTTTATTGAACTTGAACTTGAACTTGCAAGATCGCGTAGTGTACCTAATACCCATTTCGCCCATTTGGGACGTGGGTGCGGAAAAGAAAAATCCGTTTTAAAATATCACGAAGGAAGAAGAAGAAAAAAAAAAATTACATCTTATAGATCCATTTTCCAATACTAACAACAATTATTGCGATTACAATGTTACGTTCAATTGCCAATCGTTCCGTGTCATTGAGGGGATTGAAATCCACCTTCAAGACCAATTCTATTAGATCATTAGCTACCGCTTCAGATGATGTATGTATATTAGTTGTATGGCGAACGGCCTTTAAAAATTAAACGTATGAAAACTAACTTGTAAATTTTATTGATAGACTGTTCTTATTGAGTTACCAGCTTCATCATTCGAAGGTTACATGTTAGATGTACCAGAATTGCAATTTGAAACCCAAAAATCAACTTTGTTGCAAATGTACAAAGATATGATTATCATCAGAAGAATGGAGATGGCTGCTGATGCCTTGTACAAGGCCAAAAAAATCAGAGGTTTCTGTCATTTATCAGTTGGTCAAGAAGCCATTGCTGTTGGTATTGAAAACGCTATCAACAAGAAGGATTCCATTATCACCTCTTATAGATGTCACGGTTTCACATACATGAGAGGTTCTCCAGTTAAAGATGTCTTGGGTGAATTGATGGGTAGAAGATGTGGTGTCTCATACGGTAAAGGTGGTTCCATGCACATGTACACAACCGGTTTCTACGGTGGTAATGGTATTGTCGGTGCCCAAGTCCCATTAGGTGCTGGTTTGGCTTTTGCTCACAAATATAACAACGAGCCAAATTGTACATTCAACTTGTACGGTGATGGTGCTTCCAATCAAGGTCAAGTCTTTGAATCATTCAACATGGCCAAATTGTGGGACTTACCATGTGTTTTCGTTTGTGAAAACAACAAATATGGTATGGGTACTTCTGCCGCCAGATCTTCAGCTATGACTGAATATTACAAGAGAGGTCAATACATTCCTGGTTTAAAAGTCAACGGTATGGATATCTTAGCTTGTTACCAAGCTGCTAAATTCTCCAAAGACTGGACTATCTCAGGTAACGGTCCATTGGTTGTTGAATTTGAAACTTATAGATATGGTGGTCACTCTATGTCCGATCCAGGAACCACTTATAGAACCAGAGAGGAAGTCTCAAACATGAGATCCAGAAATGACCCAATTGCAGGTTTGAAAATGCATTTGTTAGAATTAGGTATTTCAACAGAAGAAGAAATCCAAAAGTACGACAAAGCCGCCAGAAAATACGTTGATGAACAAGTTGCCCTTGCTGATGCTTCCCCACCACCAGAAGCTAAGATGGATATCTTATTCGAAGATGTCTATGTTCCAGGTTCAGAAATTCCTGTCTTGAGAGGTAGAATTTCTGACGATTCATGGTCATTTGCCAAAAAGGGATTTGCCAACCGTTAAATAAGATGATTTGAATTTTATTTATTGTTAACTTATACTACTTTTATATAGTTATAAAGTACTCACGAAATTTTCCAAGCGAGCTGGATCATTTTATGTATGTAGTAACCTCAAGATTTTCACTTTTTAGCTATGACAGCTGGTGGCTGCTGTCTCCATCATAATAATCTACGTTAAAACGTAAAAGTATCGAAGTGAAAAAAAAGATAAAAAAAATTTATAAAAAAAACACAGGGAAGTGTGTCTTTCTATATATCGCAGAAGCATAGACGTCATCTCTCAGGTCACTCGCAACAAGGACTTAGAGATTCACAATGTCAGACCAGGCTCTGAAGCATGCGAGCCAATATAAATATAATGAGATGTCCAATAAGGTCACAAGAGCTGACAGAAGGCTCTTTGATGACCCTCAAGCTAGAAGAGATGCTCAACAAAGTTCAAACCCAGCGTCAGTTGCAAATAGAATATCGGTGAAAGATATGGGAACCCGTGTTCACAAAAGTAATTTGACCCAGACGGGTACGGATATCGCTTCCATGAAAGGACGTCCTCTGACAATGAAGGCAAATACGAGAAGAACGCATGCAACAAATAGACAAGCTGATACATCAGAATGGGAGACATTGAATTATGTACCTAAGACTCCGGAGAATCAGCAAATATATGACTTGATATTGACTTGGTGCTCATCACAAATGAACAATGATTTGCCTCCTGATGTTATTCGCTCCTTGGCAGATATTGTTATTGAGATTTTAAAGACTGACGATCAAACGGACATACAGAAGAAGTCAAAATTGGAAGAGGCTTTGGAGAAAATCTTGGACATTGATCAATTCCAAGAACTGTTGAGCTTGTCGAAGAGAATAACAGATTACAAGATAGACGTTGATAACTCCTCTGATGGTAAAAATGAGCATGAAATTGCAGTTGTGCTTGAAGACGACGATGATGAGGAAGAAGAAGATAACTACGATGATGAGGATGATGAGGATGAGGCTCTAGACAACGAGAAAGAGCTTGATCAAATTCTCGTTCCAACTGAAGAGATTGAGAATGTTGAAGATAACGAAGACGTAATTGAATTAAATAACTCTTTGAAGGAAAATGGAGGTGGAGACAAAGTGCTACTTATTAGGTCAATTGACCAGTATTTTCTTAGGCGGCTAATCGCTACTGAACTTGGGTCTGAGGACTCTGTCAAGAATTCTCAGAAAGCCGACCACATCTTTGAATTGATTAAGAGAACCATTGAAGAAAAATTAAGTTTGAGGTCTTTGGAAAATGAGGTGGTGGAGTATTTTGACTTTGAACATCCAGAGTTGGTGGAAAAAATCGTACATGAACACGCTAAAATTTATTATGGGATTCTTTTGAGCTCTCTGTCCACAGAGGAGCTGATAGTTGAAATTTTGAATGATATGAAGAGAAATCAGTTTCAACATCTCGTTGATCAGTACATTCTTGGATCGGGGTCAGAAGCAAACACGAAAAGAAAACTACCTGAAGAAGATGCAAATGATGAGCCTTCGAAAAGACTGAAATCAGAATCCACTCAACAAACAAGGCTTCCGCGCATTGTGAATTTGGACTCTTTGGTGTTTGATGAAGGATCTCATTTAAGAACTTCTTCAACACTTAAATTGCCAAAAGGAGCATATAGGCTTCCTAAAAAACACGAGGAGATTCACATTCCAGCTCCAGATCCTCCAAAATTTGAAGAAGGGGAAAGGCTTATTCCTATAGGTGAATTGCCTGAATGGGCTCAGCCTGTATTTCCTTCTTCTGAAACTTTAACTTTGAATAGAATTCAATCAAAGGTCTACCCTACTGCTTTCAATTCTGATGAAAATTTGTTGATGTGTGCTCCAACAGGTGCAGGTAAAACTAATGTTGCGATGCTTACCGTCTTGAGAACTTTGTCAAATTATATGAACAAAGAAACCTCAAAGTTTGACCTTGACAACTTCAAAATTGTCTATATAGCACCATTGAAAGCTTTGGTTCAAGAGCAGGTTAGAGAATTCCAAAGAAGGCTTTCTCAGTTCGGTATCACCGTTCACGAGTTGACGGGTGATTCAAACTTAACGAAACTGCAAATATCCTCAACTCAAATTTTAGTGACAACCCCAGAGAAATGGGATGTAATCACTAGAAAAATGTCTGATGTGTATTATGTAAACCTTGTTAGGCTAGTCATTATCGATGAAATTCATTTGTTGCACGACGAAAGAGGTCCGGTTTTGGAGAGCATCGTTTGTAGAACCATGAGAAGTGTTGACACTGGGGATAACGAGCCTGTCAGATTCATTGGATTATCTGCTACTTTGCCCAACTACAGAGATGTAGCTACATTCTTGAGAGTTGATGAGCAGAAAGGGTTGTTTTATTTTGATGGAACTTATAGACCGTGCCCCCTTGCACAACAATACGTTGCAATAAACGAAAAACGAGCTTTGAAAAGGTATCAGGCTATGAATGAGGTATGTTATGAAAAGATATTAGAAAATGTATCAAAAGGGCACCAAGTGATTGTGTTCGTCCATTCAAGAAAAGAAACATCTAAAACTGCCAAATGGATCAGGGATAAGATGCTCGAGAAGGAAGAATTAAACCGAGTTATCAAATCTGACTCTGGATCAATTGAAATATTGAAAGAAGAATCAGAAAATTGTAAAGACACAAATCTCAAAGAATTATTACCTACCGGTTTTGCGATACATCATGCTGGTTTGTCAAGAGAGGACAGATCGAAGTCAGAAGACTTGTTCGCTGGCGGATATGTTCAGGTATTGGTATCAACAGCTACTTTGGCCTGGGGTGTTAATTTACCTGCTCATACTGTCATAATCAAAGGAACCAGTATTTACTCCCCGGAAAAGGGTGCTTGGGTGGAACTTTCGCCCCAGGATATTTTGCAAATGTTGGGTAGAGCGGGAAGACCAAGGTATGACAAGAGCGGTGAAGGTATTATAATCACTTCTCAAGACGAAATTCAATATTACTTGGCAATTTTAAATCAACAGTTACCGATAGAATCTCAACTCATGTCAAAATTGGTGGACAATGTTAACGCAGAGGTGGTATTGGGGTCTGTAAAATCTCTTTCGGACGTCGTCGATTGGCTTGCATATACTTATTTATATGTAAGGATGTTGAGATCGCCAGCTTTGTATCATGTTGGGCTGGAGTATGATGGTGACGAGCTCCTCAAATACAAGCGAGCAGATTTGCTGCACTCTGCCTTGACAATTTTGAGCAAGCATAAGCTTGTGACGTATAATTCTGAAACTGGAGACGTGGCTTCAACAGACTTGGGAAGAATAGCATCTCATTATTACATCAGCTACGAGTCAATGAGCCTTTACAATACTCAATTGAAGAGTTACTCTTCTCCGTTGGATATCTTGAGAATATTTGCTCAATCTGGGGAATTCAAGTATATCCCAGTCAGGGAAGAGGAAAAGCTGGAAATAAACAAGTTACTTGAAAATGCTCCAATACCAGTGAAAGAGAGTTCGGATGATCCTTTGGCAAAGGTAAACGTTTTGCTTCAGTCTTATATATCAAGATTGCGTTTAGACGGGTTCGCGCTTATGTCTGATATGATATATATCACACAGTCAGCTGGTAGACTTATTAGAGCATTATTTGAGATTGCCTTGAAAAAGCATTGGTCACTCACTTCTAAAATCACATTAGATTTTTGTAAGATGATTGAAAAGAAAATGTGGTTGCCCAATTCACCATTCAGGCAGTTTTCTAATGTACCTTCGGAAATTATTAAAAAAACTGAAAGCTCTCAAATGCCGTGGTCTCATTATTTCAATCTTTCAGACGCTGCAGAAATGTCCCAAGCCATACGGTCCGAAAAGTACGGTAGAACTGCTTTCGAGCTATTGCAAAAATTCCCTAAAATTTCGGTGAATGCAAATTGTCAACCAATCACCTCCTCCTTATTGAGAGTGGAGCTTGAAATATTACCGGAATGGACATGGGATACAGACATCCATGGATTGGCTGAAAGTTTCATTTTGCTAGTTGAAGATTGCGATGGTGAAAAAATTCTTTATACTGACTCATTTTTGGTTCGCAAAAATTATGTTAATGAAGAGCATCTTCTTGATTTCACTGTCACTTTATCTGAACCTCTCCAGCCCAACTATTTTGTTACAATAATAAGTGACAAATGGCTTCACTGCGAGACAAAAGTTCCAGTTATGTTGAATAAAATCAAAATGCCTAAGAAATTTCCCGCTCCTACTCAAATCATGAACTTGCAGCTTGCTCAGGTGACCGACCTAAACCAGAAGGAGTTTGAAGAATGTTTTCAATTTGAAACATTCAACAAATTTCAAACGCAAGTTTTTCAATCGTTATATAATTCAAATGAAAATGTTTTCATAGGTGCTTCAAAAGGTACTGGTAAAACCACATGTGCTGAGATATCTCTTCTCAATCATTGGAGAGAAGAAAAGGGAAGAGCAGTGTATATTTCTCCTTCACAGGAAAACATCAACATCATGTTGAGAAATTGGAAAAAGCGATTCTCAAAGATTGCTGGAGGTAAGGAAATTAATAAGTTGCAAGGGGATTTGACGCAAGACTTGAAACTGTTGGAGAAGAGTCATTTGATTTTGGCGACACCTCAACAGTTTGATACCATATCTAAACGTTGGAAGACAAGAAAATCTGTTCAAGGCATAGAGCTTTTCATTGTTGATGATTGTCATGCTATAGGAAGCGGTCTAGGCGGATGCATTTACGAGGTTATCATTGCTCGTATGAAATTTGTATCAGCTCAACTTGAGAAATCTCTTAGAATTGTCGCTCTATCAACATCGCTAGCAAATGGTAAAGACTTTGCTGAATGGATTGGAGTTTCGAAGAATAATGTATTTAATTTCAGTTCTAAGGAAAGAGTGAACCCATTGGAGATTCATTTGCAATCTTTCTCCATTCAGCATAATCCTTCCTTGATATTGTCTATGGTTAAGCCAGCATTCAATCTGGTGAAAGCTTGTGCATCTGATGCTGAAAGAACTGCCATTATTTTTGTGCCAACGCGGACTCAGTGTGTGGAAATTAGCCTGCACTTCATCAAGCTTGCCACTAGGGAGGATGTTGATTTTCTCAAAGCTGATTTGTCCTCATTGGAATCTTATTTGAATAAAGTAAGGGATGTAAAGTTACGCGAAGCCTTGGAAAATGGGATGGGTTATTACTACAAAGGTATGTCTCCCACTGATCGTACTATTGTTGAAAAATTGTACAAGTCGGGTGCTTTGACGATTCTTTTTGCTACCAGAGAAACCTGCACATACTGTCCAACAGC
This sequence comes from Nakazawaea ernobii, assembly GCA_030567655.1. NCBI lineage: Eukaryota > Fungi > Ascomycota > Pichiomycetes > Alaninales > Pachysolenaceae > Nakazawaea > Nakazawaea ernobii. The sequence goes on from JAJLSN010000025.1 coordinate 11,049, forward strand.
TAACACGGTGATTGTTTTCAGTACACAATTTTACGAGGGCGGAGAACACAGGTATATCAGCTATCCTCTTAATGAGATACTTGAGATGGTTGGTGTGGCAGTCGATGGTGAACAACCGGCTTTTGTTGAAATATTGACAAATTCATCCAGCAGAGAATACTACAGAAAATTCATCAGCGAATCACTCCCTCTTGAAAGTCATTTGAATGTCTATCTACACGATGCCTTGATTAATGAGATCACTACAAAGGTAGTCACGTCAAGACAATCATGTGTCGACTGGTTAACATATTCATACTTTTACAGAAGATTACAATTGAATCCAAGCTTTTATGGGGTTCAGGATACCTCATATGTTGGGCTCAGTGAGTTCTTGTCAGAGTTGGTAGAGACCACCCTCAAGGAGTTACAGGATGCCAAGTTAATCGAAGTGGAAGAAAATGATGAAGAAGAAGAAGGAGAAGGAGTTGACGAAATTATTCCACTGAACGGTGCAATGATTGCGGCTCATTATGGAGTATCCTTCATCACTATGCAGACATTCACCGCTTCGTTGACCAGCAAGACAAAACTTAAGGGATTATTAGACATAATTTCAGCTGCTACAGAATTTGAGGAATTACCAATTCGTGCACACGAAACCAATATCTTATCCAAAATTTACAACAGAGTGCCTATAAAGTCTTCAAATTCCAATTTTGAGTCGCCTCATTTCAAGGCGTTCATTCTTTTACAAGCTCATTTCTCGCGTATGAGCTTACCTCAGGATTTGGAGGCTGACCAAAAGTTTGTTTTGGAAACAGTATTGAACCTATTGTACGCGTCGATTGATATATTATCGACTGAGGGATACTTGAATGTGATAGTTGCTATGGACTTGTCGCAGATGGTAGTCCAAGCTGTCTGGGATCATGACAATCCTTTGAAACAGATACCATTTTTCAACGATGAAATTATTCAAAGATGTAGTAAGTTGAATGTCGAAACTGTTTATGACATCATGTCCTTAGAAGATGAAGAAAGAGACCAACTGTTAAGTTTAGCAGACAAAGAATTGAACAAGGTCGCTCAGTTTGTGAACAGTTATCCAAATGTCGATATATCCTACACTTTGGATTTGTCAGAGCCTATGGTGGAGAATGAAGACAAAATGATTACTATCGAAATTAAAAGGGACGAAGAAGTGGAGGATTTAACCGTTGTTGCACCTTACTATCCCTTGAATAAGTTAGAGAGTTGGTGGATAGCCATAGGTGAACCTAGTTCAAGGCAGCTATATGCGATTAAAAAGACATCAATTTCAAAGGAGAGTCAAAGTATAAATCTCAGTTTTTCCATTCCTCAGAAGGGTCATCACAAATTATCGATCTGGTGTATATGTGACTCATACGTTGATGCTGATAAGGAAGTCAGTTTTGATGTAGAAGTTCTTGCTGGCGAGCTGTCTGACGAAGAAGAAGAAGAAAATAATTAAGTAGGAAACACCTTATAATGTAAATTTTCTATCATATAGCAAATAATTGGAACGACACTTGGGGCAAATATTTCTGCCTTATTTCCAAAAAGGATTGTTAGGCGTTTAGTAATTTTGGCTTTATCATCAATTAATTCTGACTTTTGATCAGAAATCTTCAAACAGTGGTTTAGAATTTGTGTAGAGTTCTATGCAATTTTGTACGCTTTCAGTAATTTTGGTCGATGTGATTACAAATTTCGTCATTGGCACATATAGTTTGATATTGTATCATTAACTACGACACTGGTCGATAAACATGGTTCTTGTGCACTTGCTTTATTTTATGGTTCGAATTTATAGAAGTGATACACATAAAGTTTGGTACATGATGGTAGACGATTTGTCTATATAACCATTTGTATGACGATATGTAATAAAATTTGTAAATCGCAAAGATAATTCATATGGGTTTACATGTCGTCTTACAGTTGATATTCACTGATCTCACAGATTGTCAATGGTTTTACATGTCGTCTTAAGTCGTCTGTTCACTGATCTCACTATAGATTGTCATTCAAATGGTTTTACATGTCGTCCTACCCTTCACTTCCTCAAGGGTTTCATATTCTTTGGTTGGTGCTGTCTCATTTCCAAATTAGCATGTAATAGATTCTTAGCAAAGCTACAAAGTACTGTATGATTCTGTGTTTTAAGAAAACACTGAGTAGGTTGTGATAAGCAATAAACATCCAATCACTGTTATTGACATTGACTTTGAAGCTAGCATTGATAATTACGGTATCTAGACAGGTACGTTAACCATATAATCTGACAAGCGGAATTTAACAAAGGATTTGGTTCATACTTCAATGGTCATAAAGGGGTTGGTAACAACTGCCATAGGCTTAATTGAACTATATTACTTCGTAGATAGACAAATACACAAATTGTTGTGGGATAAAAGTCAAACTACTTGAATTGCGTCTCTTTCAATGTTGTGTGATTAATGCCATGTTGAATTCCAGTAAGGTTGAAAGAATGAAGTAAGCAACAATATAATTCTATAATGAGAGCGTAATGTAATTACCGAATCACGGAACACTATTATAGATATTTTGGGGATCCTATTTCAAAACTTGATGAACGGGAGACACTGAAATACTTAATAGTTTGGGGTAAATAACCATTAACACTGATATTCGAAGAAACACTTTCCCGTAAAAGCAGAATAAATTCCGCTAAATTCTGCTCAAATATTGAAAGAAGCTCACCTGCTTTAGAACTTAGTAGCAACAAGCCTAAATCATTCGAAAGCTCATTTAAGAGATGAATGTCGGACAATTGGAACTTATCCATCTCGAGCCAAGAACCCAGACCTTTGATGATAGAGCAGACATTTATTTTTCTAGACAACCCTTTTCAGTCAAGCAAAAAATAATTCTTCATAGTAAGCCACCGATACTACAATGTGACTTCTCAGGCGCTCCTCCAGGTACAGGAACAGATTCAATAAGGTTGGATGCTGTTTTGGATTACCAAATTAGAGGCGAGACTTTCCAATTGAATGAAAACCCATATGGTGAGACTGAGAATATTGAGGCCTCGTTCAAAAGAGAGGATCAATTCACTCAGGATGAATTTATGGAAAGATTTGTTAACCCAATGATAACCGAATGGAACAGAGAAGAAGCACTATTTGAGTCAAGCTTTTACACGGAAGGTTACAAGCCTGCGAGGTGCCAGTCGCTTGGCCGGTTTGCAAGAAGCGAGACCGATGTGGAGTGGGCATACGAAGGACTGGTTGAACGTCCTGCTATGGAGCTCAATCTCCATAATATGTCAAACCATTTGAATAACCGTATATACCAAAATTTAAAAGCCAATTTAAAAAGTAAAGGTACTCGAATAAATTCGACCGTACCAGAGCAACTACCAAAAATTGAGCCAGTTTATCAACATCAAAAAACATTAAAGTACTTAGGGGTGAATGGCATCCCGGACTTTCTTTTAGGTTATCAAACAAGAATTGGAATCCCCCAAAATACCCTTGGGGTCATCAGTGTGACAAGCATTGGTGAAGTGAAAAGACCCGATGCTAGCATTCCAGCAGTTTACGACCTTATCATGGGGGAGCCAATGGAATTGAATGGGATACCAGTCACATCACTGCATTATACTGTTGATCAGTTTGGCTGCTTAGAACTGAAGAATGCTGCAATTTTACCTTTGAAGCTGTTCCAAAACACCTTTAAAAAACTTAGCACTGAGGCGATATACTCTTTTGCTAGGAGGTGTGTATTCACAGACTATGAATCAATAATTTTTGTCGAGTTCAAAAGTCCTTTCAGTATTATATCGAGAAAAATGGAAGGCCACATATTAGAAAGTGTTGTAGCTCTGAAGCATTATAAGATAAAAACTTGTGAAACAGAAAAAGCTAGGATATTGAACCTGGGCTTCCATTGGTTGACCGAAGAAAGACTTGAAGAAGATAGTTTATTTAGAGACGGTCTCAGATCTCATTTTGATCCAAATGGGAGAAAAAGGGGACTCGAAACAAGACCAAGTGGTGGACCAGTGCCTGTGGATTCGACGAGCTCAAGAGACTCGAGATCCACTGCTACGTCAGCAAATACAACCTTTCAATCAATTCCCAGCCAAAGATTCACAAGGGGACAAACATCAGCCTCGTCAGAAGGGACAACTTCAAGTCATGATAATTTTAACTACGGTCTGCAACACAGCGACACCGGTGTATCTGAACCAGAAGAGAAACCTTTTACATTGAAACCCCGCATTTTGGCAGAACAGTATAAATTATTACTAGAAAATCACATCCTTAGTGACTTACAAGTGGGCTGTAACCTACAATCCCAAGTTTTTGTGATCGGTGAAGGCATCCTAAATGGTGTCCTAAATGTCTTCGCCCCTATTCTGCCACGTATGGTTTTAAAAATTTATGATCCTTCTTATATTGGTGATAACGGTGATCTACTCCAGCGATCAGTTGATATGGCAGTTAGGGAACTAGAAGCATATGAAAAACTCAAGGATCTCAACATCATGCCTCGAGTTATATCATATGGACAGTTATTTGATGATACTCCAAGAGATGGTTACTATAATCCTAAAGCAAGTGGTCCATTTGTTGTGTTTGAAGAGCTTGTTAAATCAGCCATTTCCAAATCAGATATTGCGAAGGAAACTATAGATAGAGACATAAAGCCAGTATTTGATCGGATTCACCAAGCTGGAATAATACATGGAGATGTTGACTTTCGCAATATGATCTTTGAAATCGGTGGTGGTGTTAAATTGATTGATTTTGCAAATTGCCGTTTTTCATCATCAGTGGCAGAACATGAAAAAGAAATCAAAGTGCTTTATTGGTGTTTTGGGTATAGCTATGAGTCGTTGAGTGAACCATCACAAACCTCATAGCTGAAAAATAATTCTCTCCTATTTTTTTACTCAATATTTTTTTTTACGCTTTATTTCTTTACTTTTAATTATATGACTCAATGATGTTGAACCTTAATTGTAGATTGGACTCAACTGTTATATTCTCTTAGCATAAATAAACTAAAGAGGTGATCGAAGGATTATTGAAATTGACGAGAAGTGGGTTTACAAGATAAAATCTTCCTGGAATCAACTTCATATCATGTTGATCTGATACGGAGAAGCCATTGAGTTTGCAAAAGATAGAGAAAGACCCACAGAAGAAAGGTGAGAAGTTACAAATATGGAGTAATGCAGCAAGTTTATTGATCCTAAGGTCATGTTTGCATTATACAAGGACTGCATTTAAGTTGTATGGATTTGAAGAGCTAGTCCCGAGTTGCGAATTTACCGAAAACCATTCAACACGAAACCTGTTCCCAACACAAGACCCAGACTTACGAGATGGAATTGATTGCATTATTACAACAGTTCCGAAGTATACAATAAAAACCATTCTTGTAATATATCAAATTATAGTTTCAATTTCCTTAGCATAAAACAAGCAATTCTTCAAAATAGCTTCATTTTCATTGTGATGCACTTCTTCATCCTCATCATCCTCTGGTAAATCCTGGAAGTAAACGATATCGTCATTCAATACCCAATTAGGTTGTGATTCGATTAATGAAAGAAGTTGATCATTTTTGAAGAATAATAATATCTTCAAGTTTTTCAATGGCAATTTCTTATATCTTGCTCAAAATGTTTGACTTCTTGTTTTCCCGGGTTAAAATGCAATTGAGACCCATATGATCTTCGAATGATTCAATCTCTTGAACATTGGGGTTTAAAAGTTCATTTATCTCCATTGTTTGACTTCCTGCCTAGTTTTGTTTCTTATTATCAAGTTGGGAAGATTTCAAAATGTCAGCACCGTTCTTGGATGGTTGTATAAATTCCCTTAAAATGATACTCGATCCAAAAAGAGACCAAGTGAATAGATTTGTGAAGAGTTTAGTAGAGAATAAAAATCAATTGTATGAAGATATCTGCTACCATTTGTATATGACCATTTATATGAGGATCCGTAATTAGATGAGATAAGTGGAAAAAAAGACGACATGTAAAACCATTGACAATCTGTGAGGTCAGTGAAGACCAACTGTAAGATGACATGTAAACCCATATGAATTATCTTTGCGATTTACAAATTTTATTACATATCGTCATACAAATGGTTATATAGACAAATCGTCTACCATCATATACCAAACTTTATGTGTATCACTTCTATAAATTCGAACCATAAAGTAAAGCAAGCGCACAAGAACCATTTTTATCGACCAGTGTCGTAGTTAATGATACAATATCAAACTATATGTGCCAATGACGAAATTTGTAATCACATCGACCAAAATTACTGAAAGCGTACAAAATTGCATAGAACTCTACACAAATTCTAAACCACTGTTTGAAGAGTTCTGACCAAAAGTCAGAAATAATTGATGATAAATCCAAAATCACTGAACGCCTGAGGCAGAAATATTTGCTCCAAGTGTCGTTCCAATTATTTGCACTATATTTGTCATTTCGCCCTTCGCAGAGAGTAAGTGTTCTTTGGCTCAAATCGACTTTTTTTTTCCTTAATAATTAAAATATAAGAAAAAACACAAGTTTGCCTTTGCACGTTAAGGATTCCATTGATCTGTTCTGCAGTTGTGAAGTAATTGTATCCAGGCATCTTCAAGCAGCTCCTGTATTATGAAGTAAGTTGAAGTAAGTTGTAATGACTTTCCTAGTGTCAAGAATTTTACACTAACATTCTTTTTACAGATTTTTCATTGACGATTTACCGGTCCTTTTCCCGTACCCACGTATTTATCCAGAGCAATATGCGTATATGTCAGATATAAAGAAGACATTGGATGTGGGTGGAAACTGTATATTGGAAATGCCTTCGGGAACAGGTAAAACTGTTTCGTTGTTGTCTTTGACCGTTGCTTATCAAATGTTTTACCCTGAACATCGGAAAATTATATATTGTTCTCGTACAATGTCAGAGATTGAAAAGGCGTTGATTGAATTACATTCGTTGATGGAGTACAGAGCTAAAGAATTGGGGTATGTTGAGGACTTCAGAGGATTGGGATTGTCTTCTCGTAAGAATCTTTGTTTGCATCCAACAGTCTCCAAAGAAAGGAAAGGTGTGGTAGTTGATGAAAAATGCAGAAGAATGACCAATGGTCTGATCAAGGCCAAGATGGAGGCTGGCGAACCTACAGATATAGAGTTATGCTCATTTCATGAAAAGCTTTACGAAAAAGATCCTCAGAATCTTGTGCCACCAGGAGTTTACTCATTTGATTCATTGATGAAGTATTGTCAAGCAGAGGGAACTTGTCCTTATTTTACAGTTCGTCGTATGATGCCGTTTTGTAACATAATAATTTACTCCTATCATTATTTATTAGATCCAAAGATTGCATCGAGAGTGTCAAAAGAGTTATCAAAAGACAGTATTGTCATTTTTGATGAGGCGCATAATATTGATAATGTTTGTATCGAGTCTCTATCTTTGGACTTGAATGAAGATATACTAAAAAGAGCGTCAAGAGGTGCAAATAGTTTGAGTAAGAAGATCGAAGATGTGAAAAAGACAGACAGCAAGAAATTGCAAGATGAATACGAGAAATTAGTGGCGGGTTTGAGAGAAGCAGAAATTGCGAGGGATGAGGAGATGTTTATGAGTAATCCAACACTACCGGATGACTTGTTGGATGAGGCGATCCCGGGAAACATACGAAGAGCGGAACACTTTGTCTCTTTCTTGAAGAGATTTATTGAATATCTCAAGACAAGAATGAAGGTTTTGCACGTTATATCTGAGACTCCAACATCATTTTTACAGCATTTGAAACAGTTGACTTTCATTGAAAAAAAACCGTTGCGATTTTGTTCAGAGAGACTTGCTTTATTAGTGAGAACATTGGAGGTTGAAGAGATTGAAGATTTCATGTCATTGAAAGACATCGCCACATTTGCAACTTTGGTGTCAACTTACGAATCAGGGTTTCAGTTAATTCTCGAGCCCTTTGAAACAGAAAATGCTACGGTGCCCAACCCTATTTTGCGTTTCACCTGTCTTGATGCGTCTATAGCAATAAAGCCTGTCTTTGATAGGTTTTCTTCTGTTATTATCACGTCTGGTACTATATCTCCTTTAGATATGTATCCTAGAATGTTGAATTTTGAAACCGTTGTTCAAGAGTCATACACGATGACTTTAGCAAGAAGATCATTTTTACCTATGATAGTAACCAAAGGGTCTGATCAAGTGGCTATATCATCACGTTTTGAAATTAGAAATGATCCTAGTGTGGTTAGAAACTATGGAACTTTATTGATTGATTTCGCTAAGATAACACCAGATGGGATGGTTGTTTTCTTTCCATCGTATCTTTATATGGAAAGTATAATATCTGCATGGCAAACGATGGGAATCTTGGATGAAGTATGGAAGTATAAGTTGATCTTGGTGGAGACTCCTGATGCTCAAGAGACTGCTTTGGCATTGGAAACTTACAGAACTGCTTGTTCTAATGGTAGAGGGGCAATTTTGTTGTCTGTTGCGAGAGGAAAAGTTTCTGAAGGAATTGATTTTGATCATCATTTTGGTCGTACCGTATTAATGATAGGTATTCCCTTCCAATATACAGAATCAAGAATATTGAAGGCTAGATTGGAGTTCTTGAGAGATAATTACCAGATAAGAGAAAATGATTTCTTATCCTTTGATGCCATGAGACATGCAGCACAATGTTTGGGAAGAGTCTTAAGAGGTAAAGACGATTATGGTGTGATGGTGTTAGCTGATCGTAGATTTTCCAGAAAGAAGAATCAACTTCCTAAATGGATAGCGCAAGCGATGTCAGATGCAGATATTAATTTGTCTACTGATATGGCAATTGCCAATGCAAAGAAGTTTTTGAGAACATTGGCTCAACCAGCTGATCCAGCTGATCAAAAAGGTGTATCCGTTTGGGATATTGATGATTTGAAAGCGTTTCAACTGGAACAAAATCTGTTCGATATGGACCAATTTGATGAAGATGGGGACCTTCCAATGTTGACTGCAGAGGAAGAAGCTGCTTTGAACAAGCTTTAAGCTCAAGTATTTTTTGAATTAGATCGTATAAAAGATTTTATTCGATTATCGATGACTTCTATATCGTATGAAAAGAGAACGCTATTGCTTACAAAAATCGTACTTCTTCAACAAAGCATGAAAAACTCCTCTTTTAAACTCAGATCAACACTACGAGAACGTCATATCCGAAAGTTGAGATTAATTAAAGTGAAACTGGCCGTAATAATTTCTTCTTCGCCGGCAAAAAAAATTAGTAACCATTCCCTGTTAAAGCTATGAGATGGAAGGGGGGTTAAAGTCTAAGAAAACAAAACGGTACAAACCTTGTATTTCTGCAAGATGTTAGTAAAACTCAACTTAAAAAATTAACAGTTGCAACGACACACATTAACCTTCCGATACATTTCCCAAGATTGAGAACCAACCTGGTGTAATCCAACTCGCCTTCGTCACGGGTAGTGAACTGTGCTGGATTGCTCCCCTTCAGTGGAACCACTACTCATTGCTGGAATCAATACGCCAGACTACTCATAGCAATTAAAATTCCGACCGCAAGAATCGAACTGGACACCAAATGTTGTAGATATCAGAAGAAGAAAATGTTGCGCGAACGCGATCACTACTTCTGCTAAAGGCCGTAACAGCGAGAAAAAATGAGAAAAAATGATACAAACGATTACCTGAAACAAATGACCGTTTTGGGAAATTTAGGGGCTCTTTCGAGATGTGATATCCTCAATTGGGTGTTCAAAGTCCATCTAAACATCAACTGGAAAAGCATTTCAGCATATCACACAAAAGCTTATCTGGGGCAGTTGCACTTGCCAGATTCTACATAAAAGAAAGCAAAATATCTTAAAAAGATGTCAAGTTACAATTTATTTGGCAAATTTTTGTTTAACTAACTCCAACAACTGTGGGAATATAATATCAGACGTCTCACCTGACACCGTGTGTAACACACCCTTTTGTTGGTAAAAGCTTTTCAAGGGATCAATCTCTTGATGATAAGTTACCAAACGTTGTTTGAATACATCAACGTTGTCATCAGCACGCTTAGCTAATGGCTCACCAGTGATGTCATCTTTCCCTGGGACCTTTGGAGGATTGTATTGCAAATTATAAACCCTGCCCGATGGTACATGCTACAATTATCAATGTTAGTAAAAAGGAGACAATAATTTTTGAAATTGTAATTTTTCAAATACTTACCACCCAACGATTCTCAATTCTGCTAAGAATGACTTCTTCAGGAACATCTAATTCGACAACAAGGTTTATATCGGATTCTGTTGATTTCAATTTGATATCTAATTCTTTCGCTTGATTTATCGTTCTTGGGAACCCATCTAACAACCATGAGGAGCTCAAATTCAACCAATTCTTACTTTGCAAATGGTTGTAAATAAGATTCACCATCAATTGATCAGGTAACAATTGTCCCTTTGATATATATGAACTCGCCACGTTCCCAATCGCTGTTTTATCCTTGATCTCTAATCTGAGTAAATCTCCAGAGGAAATAGAAGTCAATGATGGAATCTCCTTCAATAATCTTGATGTTTGTGTACCCTTGCCTGCTCCTGGGGCACCCAAAAGTAATATTCTGAGCGGTCTTAAAAGTGTCAATGTCATTGGTAACAAGGACCCCGATTCAAATTAACGCTGCCTCTTTCGATATTCCCACTCTCGAGATTTAATTTTTTCGGATGTTTTTCAGATTTTATATTTTTTTTTGATCGTTGATAAATGAGGGAGACTTCGGAGGATGTGATGGATAAGATATGGACAAGATTGGGAAAAATTAGTACTTAAAGGGGCTGAATATGCTGATGATTTTAAATTATACAGGAAACTAATTACAGAGGATGAATGACTTCTCTAGAACGTTGAGCCCGGCTTATGAATTCCAGCAATACCTCTCAAACAATAGATTTTGTCGACAAAAAGTCATATACTCGTTTATATTTTTGAAGTAAAGATGCTTGGATAATAGCTTGAAGTCGTTAATCAGTACGCTTTTTTCTATTTGATAACTGATGGACAACTCATCCAAAGCGCTCAATTTGACCTGATTCAATAAAAATTGTTCGATGAGAGAATTGTGAAGAGGAAATTTTTCTTTGTTTGTGTAAAACTTCTTCAAAAAGAAATTGTAATTACCTTCATTGAAGTACTCGATCAACGATAGCACATATTTGATGGCAGGGTTCCTATCGACTTCTTTCATGTCCCAGTTTCTCAAAAATCTAGACACCATGAACCACTGCTTGTTAACGAAATCCCATAACAAGTTCAAAGATAGCACCTCCATCGTTTTGGTCAACTTTTTTCCTATCAATATTGATGTATTCTCTGTCATTGAATAGAGTTTTTCCAACAAGCTGTTTACCATGATTCTTTCGAAAGTGGCCCAATCTTTCATTATAATCAGCACTTGCAAATGGAATTCATAAACATCTAACAGCAAAAAATTGTTGATGTCCTGGAAATACAAATCTTGCTCTATAGAACGAAGCTGGTTGTCAATGAATCTCAAAACTTTATCACCATACTTATTAAAAGTTTTAATAAGGAACTTAAGCGCTTCAATCAATGTCGCATAATTTCTGATCTCCCTTGGATCAGATACATTCATGGAGAACCTATAGTCCTTGATGATATTAATCGAGGCCCCCGAAACTGGGTTGATACAAAATTTGGGTTTGGTGTCCTCGTCGTATTCATCATATGTGATATCATCATACCTTTTGAAATCAATTATGTAATCATTGGCAAAAATGTGGAAGCTTGAAGACATCGACCGCCTTTCCGACTCAGTACATTGACAATAAAGATATGGTGCACAATTATCTAGAAGCGGTATTCCCTGATAGTTCCAGTTATTCAATTCAAAGAGCCGTTCATCTTGGTATATCTCTGAAGCGAAGTATTTGATTTGTCGCATCAATTCAGAAAAATCATCTTCACTTTCGAGAATGTTTTTAGCACGATTGTGATGGAAAAGGGCCCATGTCTTGATTGACTCCTTCCTTGTTAAGCTGAAATCTTGTTCTATATCATAGTCCATGCTCTTGTTTGCCCTTCTTTTGTATGTCTCATAGTTTTAAAAAACAGTTTTTTTTATTTACTGTGTTCTTTTTTTTATGGGTTTCACCCTTTTCTCCTTTGATAAAGCACAATAAAGAGAAACAAGGGACAAAAGAGTGAGAGATGCTGACATTTAGGCTTTGATAAAGAACTACACATAGTGATTAAAAAATAAGGGCATAGCAATCACATAATTGAGCAAAAAGAGTAACTCCACCGGTTGACTACTAGCCATCCTGTTCGAAAAAAGTTGATATAGAAAACTGAATGAAAGGGGATTTGTCAGGATATTAAACAATATAGTGGAATCATCTCAAATGATATCATCAGCAGCATCATTCCCAAGAAAGCCTCCTTCGCTTTGCATATTCTCTGGTAAACCGAAACTTGGGATGAATTCCAAAACGGTGAAACCGACACCAATCAAAGTAATAATCACACCTAGTATTGTTCTGAATAAACTTTGAGACACTATTATTCCCAAAAATATATAAAAGATACCTCTACCGATAAAGGAGAACAAAAATGAGAAATATTTATAAGCTGCAGGAGGTACTTTGAACTCTAAATATGTGATCAATGCTCCTGAGGCAACAATGAATATCGATAGTAGTGTTGCTTGGATTCCAAAAATGAAAAGCTGGGTTAATCCTAGTAAAGCCTATATAGATAAATGAATTGGTTAGTTGTTTATATTGATAATTAAGTCAAAATATGAATTGGGTGTACATACAGTTACACCACCAACGAAGATGTTGGTGATTTTGAACAGTGCTGAATAATCTTGACCTCCTTCGTCTAAACCGAAATCCATTGTTGTGCTTATATGTTAAAAATTAAATCGTTTCCTGTAAAGTAACGTATGAGTTGTTGTTTTGTGCCATATTAAAAAGTAAGCCAATTTTAAAAAAAAATAAAAAGTTGTAAAAGAATCCCCAAACGGAACAAAACAGGGCAGAGTCAGGGGCTGTGAGACCGTGGAGAGTGCATTTTACTTCTTCTTTTGATTGATGAGATAAGATAATTTATTGCTGAGATAATAAACAAGGTAAGGTAATATAATAGAAAACTCAAAAGATAGATATAAAAAAAGAATACACAACAACTTCAACCAAATTTATATAAAGAAACAACGGTTTTGTTTGAAAACAATTCCTTGAAAAAAGAGGGAAATTGGTTGAAAAAGGGAATTCAAACAATGAAAAAATTATAAATATAGCATTTCAGTTATTAGAACTCGGTTTATCTATTCCTCTTCTTCTTTTGTAGCAGCTTCTTCACCTTCACCAGTTGATGTCCAAAGAGTCAAATTGTCCCTCAACAATTGCATGATAAGAGTAGAATCTTTGTAACTTTCTTCTGACAAAGTATCCAATTCAGCAATAGCATCATCAAAAGCTTGTTTAGCCAAATGACATGCTTTATCAGGAGAGTTCAAAATCTCATAGTAGAAAACACTGAAATTAAGCGCTAATCCTAATCTGATTGGGTGAGTTGGGGTCAACTCTGTAACGGCAACATCTGAAGCAGATTTGTAAGCTTCCAAAGACAAATCGGCAGCTTCTTTTCTCTTATCTCCAGCAGCAAATTCTGCCAAGTAACGGTGGTAATCTCCCTTCATCTTGTAATAGAAAACTTTTGATTCTCCTGTTTGAGCTGTTGGGATCAAATGTTCGGTCAAAACGGCCAAGATATCTTCACAAATTTTTTGCAATTCGGTTTCAATTTTAGAACGGTAATCGCTGATCAAAGAAACTTGACTTTCGTTACCTTTAGCTTCTTCCTTTTGTTCAATTGAAGATACAATTCTCCATGAAGCTCTACGAGCACCAATGACGTTTTTGTAAGCAACCGACAACAAGTTTCTTTCTTCGACAGATAATTCTTGGCCAGAAGAAGCAACGGTCTTCATATTTTCAACCATCTCTTCATAACGTTCAGCTTGTTCAGCCAATTTAGCTAAATAGACGGAATGTTCACGTGAAATTGACATCTAAATGGAAGAAAAAAAATTGTTAGTAAAATTGTACTCTTTGATTTGAACCAATAATCTTGTCTTTGAAAACATATGGAAAGTATATTTCGAATCACTCCACTCCAAGAAGCATCGGCCAGTCAATTGAGCAATCATTTATTAAGGAGAAAAAAGGTCGTTCTTGAGCCTTCAAGAAGAAAAAAACAACGCACAACCAAAAAAATTGGTGACGAAATCAGAAAAAACAAAAAATTGTCACATTTCAAACGACAAAAGAATCACAACACGCCAAAAAATGTACAATGGCAATGAACTGAAGCGACAAAATGATGAAAAGAGCATTCTGTAATATGATCAATCAAGATTGACGCCTCTTTCCTTGTATTGGCTGATACCCCATTTTGAATCTCTTGCTCATAAACATGCTTCTTGGGAAAAATTAATTAATTTTAAAAGGCGTAGCCCATGTTTTGTTCAATGTTGAAAACAGGAGAACAAAGGCAAAATAGCGGAATTATATGTGAATGATAAAATTAAATACAACGTGAACTGGTAGATGCGGTGTAGTACGATTTTCAACGCCTCCTCAAGCAGTGATTGATTGATTGATTGATTGGAATTCTTTCTTTATACTGTTTGAATCATTGAATGCCATTTTTTGTAAAATCGTCATCTCCATGTTTGTGAGCAAGCCATTAGTTGAAATGATTCAGGACAAGAGTGGTGTCACGAGTGCGGTGAAACTGATTCTCCAACGGTGTACTTTCAATTGACAAAGACAGGGTAATTGAACAAAGGCATACATACTTTTATTTTATAGTGGGTTTGTTATATGATTGTTTTTAATATCGAATAAAATAATATATATAACAATTTAGATTTTGTTTATTTTTGTTACTTTTTCTATTATTTTTTTCTGTCTTTTCTCTCACTCTGAACTTCTCACCGCCAAATTTTTTCTGTCTTCCCTTTTTGCTGAAGACGATTTTTCTTTTTTTCTCCATTTGACTCTCCCCGGTTCTTGCTCTATTAAAGCACTTGGTGCATCATCAACATCCACTTTTACACCGGCTCATCTTATCTACCAAAATATCATTATGTCAGCTGTCGCTGAAATTGTCTCGAAATGTCATACATAAAATATACAATTTACAAAATTGTAGTGGATCAGACTTATTCGATCAAGAATAAATCTATCAAACAGAATGAAAAATTACCCGGCAATTGCCATAATAGTTTTGATCATGGAGACGGCTTTAAATGATCATACATGTAAATCTGAGATTTCAATCTCCATTAAGGTTGCATCGGGTTCTAATAGATTTTGTGGTGATCGTCATACGAGTTTTCTGTCACCATAAATATATATATGATTTCAAAACATTAATACCCACACTTTTTTGAAATTAATCAGGGATGTGATGTCATGCTTGATGATAAGTAATGCTATATAATGATACAAAAGAACACATTTTCCTATAATCCATGAACTTTTCGAACACCATTAATATCCAATTTGATTGATGTTTTGCTTTTTTATTCTTTTGTGTTTGAAATGAACGGCGTGGTCGATTTTTAAAATAGATTTCTATTAAATGTAACTATAAATTGAAAAAACTAATCTATAATCATATTCTCCACGGTTTGTTTCAAGTTAATCTTGTACTTGAAAGGCAGTACCTCTCTAACCTTAATACCAAATCTCTTGTCTTGAGTCAAATTTATCAATTGTAATATACTATCTTTGAATTCACCATTTAATTCATATCCACTATGAACCCAACTTGGCTTAGAAATTTTAGCACCACCAGTTAATCTTAAAACCTCACCATTGTTGGCATTCAAGGCGATTGTTGTCAGTTCTCTGGCAACTGGGATAAACTTGGATTTCTTCAATAATGATTTAACTTTGACTGAAGTCAAACCTAATCTTGGTAATGGAATTTCCAAACCTGGTAAAGTTGGCTTCTCAGCATCGAAACCTAATGGACCTTGTGGATTAGCAACATTCAATATAGCAGGTAATGGAATGAATCTGGCGATTTGAATTGGTCTTGCTACACACAATCTTCTGTTTGATAATTCAGATAATCCTAATCTGGCTTGTTTGATATCATTCAATATATGGATCAATTGTTCTTCTGATGATTCGGTAGATGTTGATGATATTGGGAATGATTTGGAAGTATGAGCTAATTTGAAAGGATAAACTGATAAATCCTTATCGATTTTATTTATCAATTGCTTAGATGCTCTTAATTTTAATTGATATTGAACGGCATAATCTCTGACATAAATTGAAGGTCTTGAATGGAACGATGATTCGTCATTATTTATTCCAGTGTAATTGTCAATAGTTTGTAAAGTAACTAAACCTGGTTCGTTGATCTCTGCAAGTGGAGCCATTTTGATATCAATGATATAAACTTCACCTGGAGTAACAATGAACTCATCCGTTGGGATAGCACTTGAAGTACTAACTGAGGAATTTTTGGATTTATCAGTTTTGATTAAATCAGTGGTTGAGTTCAAAGCTCTTGATTTTTCCAACAAGTTGAATTCTTGATCAGCTTCTGACCATGCAACACCTTTGTAATCTCTCTCAGCAACGATACCTTCAGATTGACCAGCCAAGAATCTTCTCACTCTACGAACTCTTGATCCAGGTACAACAATACAATTGTATGATTCAGCAATGGAGTCAACTAAATTTCTTATTTGTGAACCAGTGACTGTGTTATTCGAAGTGTTTAATTGGGCAGGTAATTTTTCTGGAGTTAAAGAGGCACCTAATAAAGCGACAACAGCTTCTGTGGCAATATGAGAAGCACAAATGGCATCGGCTCTTGAACCCAATAAAGGTCCAGTTGGTTTCAAATCATCACCCTGTCCTGGTGGATAAATGACTAAAGTATGTGTAAGATTGGCGGTATAACCATCAATATGACAACCCAACGATATAGTGACAATATCACCAGCTTTGAAGAAACAGTTTGATTCATCCCCTAATTCTGGAGAAAACCCACCAACGATATCATTCAACTCAATAGTAACAGGTTGTGAAATACCTCTTTCTCTAACTGCTGATGAACCATGTTTGTAGACATTTTGTAAAGAGCTGACTATATAACTATCCCCCAAGATACACAATTCAGCCAGTGAGATAGGATCTCTCTTACCTAAGTGATAAGAATCATTTATCAATGAGGTCAAATATATAAGACATGTCTGTGAAACTTGTCCTGCTAATCTATATTTTTCTATAACTGGATCACTTAAGACATTTCTATCCTTTAACAAGATGTCAGCATCTTCTTGACGTACTGCGAGTTCCATTTTTGGTTGTATGGTGAATGTGATACACAATAACAGAGATTTAGCTAGAGTAATAAAATGAAATTAGTTACTCGAATTAAAACAACTGGTATAGTTTAGATAGATAGAATTTTTCAGTGTATAATTTTTTTTTAAAAAAAAATTTTTTTAAGAAAATTTTCTTGTGCATAATTGTAAATTTTTTTCAGAGATGCGAAAAGATGAGATGAGTTTAACCCACATAACACGTACATTAGAAATTATCATATCGCAACTTTATAAGAAGAACTTAGAACGTAATTAAATATAAAAAAGCCGAATGATGATTCTCAATTGAATAAGTAACATTTGCTATACAATTCCTCCAAAATAACTTCTAGCAAATTGACTCAACTTCGACCAGTAGCAGTAGTTTCAAGTCAGAACAATTTACAAGAAACCTAGGGGAAACCACTTGTGACAACACCGAGTCACTACAGAGAGATTTAACAGGTGAAATTATTTCCAATTTTAGGACTTTCCTGAAAGCTCGGAGTATGTTGCAATTCACGCATATAAAGCAAGCGAGACAACAAGCTCACAGCATGAAGTGAAAAATTATCATTACATAAGCCAATGGGTAAAATATGATCCATATGATATTTTAAGCGCCACGTTAAACGAAGAACATGTTTGTTAGTATCGAACAAACACAGGGTTGATAAACAATTGTCATTCTCGAAAATTCAAGCATAGAAGATAACACCCACAACTATTGTCACACCATTCCCTTCCAAACTTCTCAGGTTTTATCGTCTAGGAAGTTGTTTTAAGGGATATTGATACTGAATAATGGGATATATAAAGTTCATAGATTTATTGCTTCTATAACTAAGCGCTGCTGTCAAAATCTAATGAGCATTTAGAAACAACCCGTAAATCACTTAGGGGTGTTTAGCATCTGAGGTTAGTCAATAGCAAGAAATCGTTTATAGATATGTTTTAAAAATGAATGTTTTTAATAAATCGTATACTTAATGCTTACCTGAGGGGAAAATAATTACATCGAAAAAGGGACCTCAACTTCCAGACGCCTCCAAAAAATAAATGTGTATGACTGTAGAAGTTTGCGGCCGTATGAGTGATGGCACAATAAATAAGGGCCACAATAAATAAACGCAAAAAGAATTTGGTAAACAAAAAGAGAACACGTTAAGCAAAACATAAGGTTTGTAAACAACAGGGATACAAAGAGTTGGATTACGCAAAACAAAAAGCTAGAATATCTCTCAAATTTCTAATAGGATTGCTAACGGGGAGGCGAAGAGCCGTGCGTTAACTGATCAGAGGGAGCTGAGTTTTGGAAACTGAAGTTCCAGCTGTTGGAAAACAACGTTAGTCAACAAAATGTCAGATGGAAGAGCAGTACAGTTGAAGAAAGAGACAGGAGTCTGCTCACAGGGGCCTGCTCACGTTGGGTCATATGCACTTGGTGGAGTTGAAGCCAATGTCGACAATGATTTTGGTGGAGTCTATAATAATCAGCCAGAGTTTTGTATAAGGCTGTGATGAAGCTGATTATGCTGATTTTTTAAACTTGGAATCAATTTGAGGTACAGAAATGGCTTATAATACCAGAGATGTTAGTGTGTAATGTGAACCACCAAGGATGTTTCTTCTATAGAAGAAACTGAACAGTGCTTCACCGATAAAGTTGCAGTTATTGTTGGAAAGTTCGGCTCTACTGTTAAAGTGGGAGACATTTATGATACATACGAAGTAGCTCAACTATAAATAGCGCAGAATTATTTGTTCATTCCCGAGATTTACAAAATATCCCCTATGAGAGTA
>JAJLSN010000026.1:0-28905 GCA_030567655.1 Nakazawaea ernobii
TTGAAAAATGGTGCTTTTGGTTATTCATATTCCAAGAGACCTTCAACTGGTGTTCCAACTGTTACTCAAGTTTAAGTTTAAGTTTAAGTTTTTTGATCCACTCAATTGTCACTCACTCATTCGTTTATAAATTGTTGTGTTGTATCCAGTTCACAATCCCTTTACATCATCCATCCATCCACCCATCCACAATCGTTATATTAATTAATATTTTATACATCTAATTTTACAAAAAATCCCAAAAAAAAATCCCAAAAAAAAAAAAAAAAAAAACCCCCTGAATGATTGTTTGATGAGAGAGCCAAACGTTTTGAAAAATTAATCTAATCATGATTTGAAGCTTTTTTTGTGTTTGTCAATTGTCAAATTTGGCAATTCACCCATCCATCCATCTATTCATCCATCCAACTCAAATACCAATATTTTTAATTTTTTTTTTATCCTTATTCTTATTATTATTATTATTTCTTCTTTATCGTTTTACCACACACCACCACTGTTGTTGTTTTTCTTTCCATTTTCCAAATTTGTTTCCAAATCTTTCCAATCGTTTGTTTATTTGTTTGTTTTATGTCATTGATTGTTTGATGTTGATATAATTTTTTTGTCATTCTTTCTTGTTGTGCTTGCTTGCTTGCTTGCTTGCAGAAAGAGGAAGGAAATGATGAAATGAAAAGAATTGCTTGTTATCATTTGAAGTTTGTTAAATCGTTTACAATAATTGATGATGAGACTTGTGACCAAGCTTTTTTTCTTCTTATAATTATATCAATTATTTTTCAAGACAAGAACAAGAACAAGATAATTGTTTATGTGCAATCGAAAGAAGAGTAAAGAAGAGTTGATTTTATTGTATAAATCCAATCCAATTAATTATTAACCCATTTGTCGTTCATGATAGAATTGGGCTTAATGCGTTGTTTGAATTTTCATGTTGATCAAGACTGATATTCTTTTCTTTCATTGCTTGCTATAATAACCCCATTTTTTTTTTTTTTTATATCTATTTTTACTTTTACTTTGGAAAAATTTACTGCTTTTTAATCTGTTGATTATACTATTATTATTATTATTATTCTATTTATTCATTGAAGTTAATCAATTAATTAAATGAATTTTGGTGTAATTATTATTACAGAGACAGAGAATAATTGTTATTTTGTGTTGTTGTTATAAAATAATAAGTTTTGTATTATTATTATTATTATTAATATTATTGTTACTAAATGTAGTTGTCATTTCTTTGTAATTGATTATATAAGAGTGTATTTATATACATGTGTGGGGTGAAAAAGAAAACTCTTCACAATGTGGGCTGTAATGGATTAACGACCCAAATTTAATAATAATGAATTATTTGAATTATCACCACCAGAACCACCTCTACTACCACTTGGTAAATAAGTAACATTTGCCGATTGAGCCAATGTTGCGGCAATTTCCTTTGAAGCTTCAATTCTTCTGATTAATAATAAACCATCACCAGCTTTAGCTAATGCTTTTGAAATATGATCAGCAGCTTCAGCTTCACCTTCTGCTCTTATGACATTGGCTTGTCTTTCTTGTTCAGCTAATTCAACAAGATATTTAGCTCTTTCTGCATCTTGTTGCAGAATTTGCTTTTGTTCAACAGCCTTGGTGAATTCCTTACCAAATGTCATATGTGTTATTGAAACATCTTCTAATTTAATATTGAATTCAGAAGCTCTATTTGATAATTCTTGTCTAATTTTTTGTGAAACAATTTCACGTTGTGTAATTAATTCAGCGGCATCATATTGAGCAACAATTGATTTTAAAACTTCATTACCAATTGAAGGTAATACTCTCTCGTCATAATCCAATCCAAGATGTTGATAAATTGATGGTAATGCAGCAATCTCAGGTCTATGTAATACTCTTAATGTCAATGAAACTTGTTGTAAATCTTTTGAACCGGTAACAGTGGCAATATTTCTTGGTCTTGTACGGACATCAAATACAATCAGTTTTTGTAACCATGGTATAAGGAAATGTGTTCCTTCGCCAATGACTGATTGTTTAACACCATCAAATCTATCAAATATTACAGCTCTTGATCCACCTCTAACGTCATACATGATATATGGTATAGTGGTTATTGCTACACCAACTGGTATGGCAATTTCTATTATGAGAAACTAGTTAGTTATAGTTAATGAGATTTCTATGCAGTGTCATATCGATACATACTTGTTAAGTAATCAACAGCTTTAGACATGATTGATATTGTTTATATGTCTATATATATATATATATACAACTGATCAAAAGTTTTTTCTTTCAATTTGCTTACTTTAATTCAATTCAATTCAATACAGAGGAAAAAAAACAGTGGCAAAAAAGTTGATTGATAGAATTTTGATATACAATACACGATCTATTCGTCGTCGTCTTCAACAACAACTAATCCACTCTCTTTTATCAATTGGTCAATCTCTGATGGGGTCCAAATCTTTTGTATGATTTGGTTTTGAGAATTCAATTGAATCGTAGCAAATTCCACTTTATCACTTTTCAATTTGGAGGCATCCATTGTCTTACTCAATACTTTCAATGCCAAATTTTTAGCATCTTTCAATGATAAATCATCTTTATAATCCAGTTTTAATAACGTTTGCAGTGATGAATTATTAGCACCAATACTTGTCAGTTTCCAACCTGAATAATTCCCCGATGGATTTGATGTATATAATTGAAATTGATAACGATCATCATAACCGGCATATAAAAATGATACACCAAATGGTCTTAAACCACCATGTTGTGTATAACCTTGTTTAACGTCACAAACACGACGAACTAATTGTTCACATGGAATATCTTCATTATAAGTCTTTAAAAATTGTTGTGCTGTTATTCTTGCATGATTAACTAAGATTGAAGCATCTGCATTCATTCCAGCTACTGAACAAATCATATTACTATGTAGTTTTCATCGGTTAGTAAGTATTCTCATGTTGATATTATTGTAGTTTTCCAAATTACACTCACTCATTTAAAATGTACATTTTTTCAGCTGATGTATCTTGTTCTAATAATTTTGATGTAACTTTCTTTTCAGCTGCTAATACCACGCCATCTTTGGCTAATATACCAATTGCTGTTCCAGCATGTGATATTGCTTCTAATGCATATTCAACCTGTTATACGATATTTGGTTAGTATTTATTTATTTTATTATTTTGGTACCAATGGATGTATGAAATATATAGATATCGCCACCATATATATATGTATAAACATATATCGTAATCAATCATATGTTTAAGCGATTGCTATCAAATGATGGAACTTGAACAAAACATACCTGATATAATCTCCCCTCTGGAGAGAAAATGGTTGTTCTACTATCGTATCTTCTTGACATGATTATATGATGATGGTGTGTAGGTAAATGATAGTTTAATGTGTTTTGGTTAAAACTGGTTTTGTTCAAAAAACACAAAAAAAAAAAGTTTTTTGGAATTTTATTTAAACAAAGGGAGTTGATTAGAGGTGTATAGGTGTAGAGATAGATATAGAGATCATGAATTATGGTGTTCCTATACATCTGATAGAATTGGTCAATGGATGGGTCTTGGTGATAACTACAACGGGGAACAAGTTTTATTATAATAATTCAACAAGGGAAAGTACTTGGTTTTTAAAAGATGAACAAGTGCAGAATTATGTAGATGATTTAAACAAGGATGATTTACTCTTGATAATTGCCTGGTGTCGAGGTTTAAAAATTGATAAAGTTGATTATGAATATATAAAGGATAGGTATCTTTTAACGGCAACAACACTGCAAATCGATGACACAGTCAATGTTGTTGATGATGGTATTGAAGAGAGGGATATATCCAATGTTGGGAAGGATGAAATTGCTACTAATATCGGTCATTCGTTATTGATGGGATATGAGTCTTCAGATGATGAATCTGTGTCTGTAACTAACGATCAAGAGCAAAATGAAGAAGAGGATGGAGAAAAAGAAGAAGAAGAAGAAGAGGATGGAGAAAAAGAAGAAGAAGAAGAAGAAGAAGAAGAAGAAGAAGAAGGTACTGATTCTTCAAATGATGAAGGAGGAGTTGAGTTTGATTTAAGTGATTTATCATCATCAGATGAGATGGACGATGATGATGATAAGACAGAATTCATCAATTTATTAGAAGAATCTGATATAGATCCAATGGGATCATATGATTTACAAATGAAATCCTTGATCAATGACCCCAGATATTTTAGTGTGGATGATTCTAAAAAGAGAAGAGAATTATTTGATGAATGGGTCAAGGGCAAGCTTGAAGTTGTTACACATGATGATGATGATGATGATGATGATAGCATTTATGACAGGTATCCATACTTGGAAATAATTGACTTTCTTAATGATAGATATGAATTGCTAAATAAGAAATTGTTCTTATTTGAATTCAAGAAGAAATTCAAAGATGATATACAAAGATTCAATAAATCTGAATTTGACAAGATTTATAAAGAATTTGTGATCAATCATTTCAATAGTGGCGATGTTGAAAAATTTAAAGATAAATATGAATCATTAATTGTGAAACAACAATCCAAATTGAAATTGAAATTGAAATTGAAATCACAAGACAATAAGGATTATTATCAATTGATCAAGAGTTTAGAAATGGATGAAAATGATGTGTTTATGAATGATATCAAATTCCAAAGCCTTTCTAATACAATTAAACATGAATTCATTACAAGAACAATCGACACAGCATAATCCTGACAATAACAAGGCTTTGTCTTGACAAGTATAATTATAAATAACAACAATAACAACAAAAAAAACACGAAACAAACACAAAACCCACAAACAACAAGAAAAAGAGCAAATCTTTACAAAATCTCAACACAAAAAAAAAAAAATTTCACTTCGCTTCAATTCCAATTTTTTGCAACTTTCTTTGTCGTCTGTGCTTTTCGTTAAAAGTTTAAATATACACAAAACACGACACACAAGAACCAATTCATATCATTTAGTCATTACTCGTTCATTCCTTATAGAAAATCCACACCACTATTAATATACATACATATATATATATATCACATCATCAATCTATAGACATAGATATATATAATCACATTCACTTTGTTGTTTCTTTTTCATCTCTCTTTGTGTTGTTTACGTTGAAGTCACGAAAAAACAAAACACAATTCAATTTACACGTCGTTGTTCCCTTATTCATTTTATATAACTTTACAACAAGATATATTTTATTCATATGAAATAATATGAGCACAAGAAATTTGACACATGAAGGTTTAAACGTTCATGATGAATCTTCTTCATCGGATTCGATACAAAATCCATTTGGAAATCATAATGAATTAGATGATGATGATGATGATCATAATTATAGATTAGACGATTTAGAATATTCAACAGATTCATCATCACCATCAAATGCCAAACCAAATTCTTCATTTATCAATAATAATGGTTCCAATTCAAGATTATCACCTTCTGGAATTGGATTAAATACACCATCTGAATTTGATAGATATCCTTCCGGTTCAAGAGTTGTATCATTAAGTTCATCAGCTGTTGGCTCCAAGGCGTCATTATTGAATGGAGGAGATGAATCTTATAATAATTTGAGTACAACAACTTCTGGGAATCCATTTCTTGTCGATACTGATTTTTCCCCATTTGGTGGTTATCCACTGACAAGTTTCCCCTTACATATAGATGAAGAAGAAGCCGATGATTATTTACATAACCCAGATCCGGTACTGGATCTGCAATATGATAAGAATAGATTTATGGATGATTTGAAAAATTTGGATAAGAGATCTGCTGGTGGATTATTTGGATTATTATTATTATTATTAGGTATTGTTGCCATTATGATTATATTACCAGTTTTAACATATTCAGGTGTTACTGGAACCAAAGTTCAAATAAAAGAAGCAGTTTACACAGTATTAACTGATTATGAATATCCACAATTAAGTGCAATAAGGAGAGATTTAGTCGATCCTGATACACCAGATGATGCAATGACAAGAAAGGCTAAAGATGGATCATTATGGCAATTAGTTTTCAGTGATGAATTTAATGCCGAAGGTCGTACATTTTATGAGGGTGATGATCAATTTTTCTATGGAGCTGATTTTAATTATGCATCGACAAAGGATTTAGAATGGTATGATCCTGATGCAATTACCACAACGAATGGTACTTTACAATTAAGATTAGATCTGATAAAGCAACATGATTTATTTTATAGATCTGGTATGTTACATTCATGGAATAAGATGTGTTTTACACAAGGTGTTATGGAAGTTAGTGTTAAATTACCAAATTATGGTAATGTTTCTGGACTTTGGCCAGGTATGTGGTCGATGGGTAATTTAGGTAGACCTGGTTATATGGCTACGACAGATGGTGTTTGGCCATATTCATATGATAGTTGTGATGCTGGTATCACACCAAATCAATCATCACCAGATGGTATATCATATTTACCGGGACAAAAATTGAATTCATGTACTTGTAAAGGTGAAACTCATCCAAATCGTGGTGTTGGACGTGGTGCACCAGAAATTGATGCATTTGAAGGTGAAGTTGATACTACATTAGGAGTTGGTGTTGCTTCACAATCTTTAC
The DNA here is from genome assembly GCA_030567655.1 of Nakazawaea ernobii. NCBI lineage: Eukaryota > Fungi > Ascomycota > Pichiomycetes > Alaninales > Pachysolenaceae > Nakazawaea > Nakazawaea ernobii. The sequence continues at coordinate 6,653 of JAJLSN010000026.1, forward strand.
AATTACTGCCAATGGATATTTGGTATTATCCTGATCAAAATTGGATTGAAATCCATAATAATTCTGTTTCAGCAATGAATACATATACCGGTGGACCTTTCCAACAAGCGGTATCGGCAACGACAACGTTAAATACTAAATGGTATCAAAAGGGAGAATTTGAACAAGGTGAATATCAAAAATATGCATTTGAATATTTAAATGATGATGATGAAGGATATATACGTTGGTTTGTTGGAGATGAACCAACGATGACTATGCATTCATATCTGTTAGCACCAAATGGTAATATTGATTGGAGAAGAATTTCGAAAGAACCAATGAGTGTTGTTATCAATTTAGGACTTTCTAATAATTGGGCATATATCGATTGGAATGCAATTGAATTCCCGGCAATCATGCAAGTTGATCATATTCGAATTTATCAACCAAATGATTCTGTATCGATTACATGTGATCCAGATGATTATCCAACTTATGATTATATCAATAATCATCCAAAGGCTTATTTAAATTATAATCATACTTCATGGGAAATGGCTGGTTATGAATTTCCTAAAAATAATTTAACAGGTTGTTAAACATTTGTCAATTTCACATCAAGGGATGTGATGTGTGTGTGTGTATAGGTTTTGGTTTTGTTACACATTTAAATTATTAGATTTTTATCATCATTTTTATTATTATTATTATTATTATTATTATCATTAGCTTTGATTTTGTGTTTGTTATTTTGTTATTTAGTTATTTAGTTATTTAGTTTGTTTGTATTTTTGCAATATATTATTATCATAACCAGTTTTACGTACAAGGGATGTAAAAAATGCAAAAGCAAAAGCCAATGCAAATGTTGTTGTTGTGTGAATTGTACCGATGCGAATATCCGAAGCAAGAACAGGAATTGGATGTTGATATCCGAGAGAGAGAGAGAGAGTGAGCACCGGCCCGTCAAGAGAAGAGCCACCGGGCCTCTGCAGCTCCAGCCAGCCAATTGGCACGTGTGTCTGCCACTGCGCGCAACACAAGTGTGACTCAATCAATCAATCAGCGCAGCGCAGCGCAGAAAAATTTTTCTCTTCTTTCTTGTGTTTTCTTCCGTCAGTCAGTCATTTGTTAGTAGTGTTTTGTTTTGTTTTGCGGGTGGAGGAAAAAGAACAGAGAGGGAAGAAGAAGAAGAGGAAGAAGAAACGAGCAGAAGAAGTGAAAAATTTATTTGCACAGATGATTCATCATTGGATTTCTTATTACTATTATTATATTGTTGTTACTATTACTTAATTGTTCATCTGTCTATATATCTACTATCTACCATCACTCGACACACACACACACAGACACAGACACAGACACAATATGCTTTCAAGATCGATAAATACAAATATACGTAGGTCACCTTTGATGAACATTGCAAAGAGATCATCTTATATAGCAGCCACGAAAAAATCATTCACCGTTTCAACAAGGTGTCAAGAACCAGCAGCTGCTCATGCCGTGGCCAACGAGACAGGTATAAGAAGACCAAGACCAGCTCCTGCTTTCAACCAGGACTCATCCACCACATCCCCAGTACAAAAGATAAATAATAATAATACAAGAGATCAAAAGGATAAATCCAAGATGGATGATTCATTTATTGGTTTAAGTGGTGGACAAATTTTCCATGAAATGATGTTGAGACATAACGTTGATACCATATTCGGTTATCCAGGTGGAGCCATCTTGCCAGTTTATGATCTGATTTATAATTCACCAAATTTCAAATTTGTTCTTCCACGTCATGAACAAGGTGCTGGACATATGGCTGAAGGTTATGCTAGAGCATCGGGGAAACCAGGTGTTGTTCTTGTCACCTCGGGTCCGGGGGCAACAAACGTTGTTACTCCAATGGCTGATGCCTTGGCTGATGGGGTCCCACTTGTTGTCTTTACTGGACAAGTTGCCACGTCTGTTATTGGTACCGATGCATTCCAAGAAGCTGATGTTGTTGGTATATCTAGATCATGTACCAAATGGAATGTTATGGTTAAAAATGTTGCCGAATTACCAAGACGTATAAATGAAGCTTTTGAAATTGCCACCACTGGTAGACCAGGTCCTGTATTGGTTGATTTACCAAAAGATGTAACAGCACTGATTTTAAAAGAGGCTATACCAATTAATTCCACTTTACCATCAGATACTTTAAAAGATATTACAAGAAGTGCTGTTAAGGAATTTACAATGGAATCAATGGAAAGAGCTGCTGAATTGTTGAATAAAGCTCAAAAACCAGTCTTGTACGTTGGTGCAGGTATTTTAAATTCTATTGATGGTCCAAAGAGATTAAAAGAATTGGCTGAAAAGGCACAAATTCCAGTAACAACCACGTTACAAGCATTGGGAGCATTTGATCAAAATGATTTTAAATCATTGGATATGTTAGGTATGCACGGTTCCGGATTTGCCAATATGGCAATGCAACATTCAGATTGTATTATTGCCCTTGGTGCTAGATTTGATGATCGTGTTACATCAAATGTAAGTAAATTTGCACCAATGGCCAAATTGGCAGCCATAGAGAAAAGAGGTGGTATTATTCATTTTGAAATTAGTCCAAAGAATATAAATAAAATTGTTGAGGCAACAGAAGCTATAGAAGGTGATGTTACACAAAATTTTTCAAGTTTTATTCCAATGGTTAATAAAATTGCCAATAGACCTGAATGGTTTAAACAAATTAAAGATTGGAAATTGAAATATCCATATAATTATCAAAAAGAAACACCTGGTTCCAAAATTAAACCACAAACTTTAATTGCTGAAATTTCTAAACAAAGTTCTCTTTTGAATAGAGAAGTTATTGTAACTACTGGTATTGGACAACATCAAATGTGGACAGCACAACATTTCACATGGACAAATCCAAGATCATTCATCACTTCTGGTGGATTAGGTACTATGGGTTATGGATTACCATCGGCAATTGGTGCACAAGTTGCTAAACCTGATGCATGTGTTATTGATATCGATGGTGATGCTTCATTTAATATGTCATTGAATGAATTATCAAGTGCTGTACAACTGAATACTCCTGTTAAGATTTGTGTTTTAAATAATGAAGAACAAGGTATGGTTACTCAATGGCAATCATTATTTTATGAACATCGTTATTCACATACGCATCAACAAAATCCTGATTTTGTCAAATTGGCAGATCTGATGGGTATGAAAGGTTTAAGATTAAGTGATCAAACAAAGATGAAGGAAACTGTGCTGGAATTTTTAAATTATGACAAGGGACCAATATTGATGGAAGTTGTTGTTGAAAAGAAAGTTCCTGTCTTGCCAATGGTTCCTGGTGGTAAGGCATTGGATGAATTTATTTCATTTGATGAAGCTGTTGAAAAATTGCAAAATGAATTGAGAAAGAAGAGAACAAATGGATTGCATTAATAACTTTTTTTTTTTAACAATCACCTTGAAAGAGTGGATGTCAAATTCATCCATTCTTCCCAGTACAGTTCAGTACAGTACAGTACAGTACAGTACACTCACTCACTCACTTGCTTGCTTGCTTAATTGCGGTGAATAACAATTTCAAGAAACGGTTTGTGTGAAAAAAAAAAGTTTGATATCATGATGATATCAATCTATCATCATTATCACTATTATTATTATCATTATTATTACTACTATTACTACTATTACTACTACTACTATTACTATTATTATTATTATTATTATTCTTTGCATTTTATATTTATAATTGAAAAAATTTGAAAATTTAAATAATTATTGATCGTTGTGTATCTATCCATCGTACTATACCTATATATATATATATATATATATATTGTATATTGTATATTATCATTGTTATCTATCTATATATCTATGTATACATAATATACATTAAATTATCCCTTTCTTATTCTTCTTCTTCACCTTCTTCTGCCACAATCTTGATTTATTCCATTTTGATGAAATCGGTGAGAGTGAAAAATTTCATAATTTCAACAAAGGGAACAACAACAACAATCAACAACAATCAACAACAACAACGATTAATCCATCCCCCCTCAATGGAATCAACCACCACCATTTTGCAATTTGTTAATTAACAACACAAAAAACAAAAACAAAAACAGAAATGAAAACCTGAAAACCTGAATGAATGGATGAATGGATGAATGGATGGATGAAAACATTGCTGGTTTTGTTGATTATATTGGATATATATTGTTGTTGATGTTGTAGTGGTTGTGTTGTTGTAGTGGTTGTGTTGTTGTAGTGGTTGTGGTTGTTTTCAATGTATGTGATGAATAAATAAATAAGCGAATGGAAACAAGGTGATGAGTGAGTTAGTGAGTGAGTGATTTAGTGAGTAAACATATCAATGATGATGATGATAATGATATCGATAACGATGATGGTAATGATAATGACAAGGAGATATTGATGGACAAGACAATATATATAAATACATAGATACATACATACATGTAATTATTATTTTGAATTTCGACAAAACCAAAGGATTAAATAATGGGGGTTACGAAATCCATAGCGGGTGACGACAATGTTGTGTTTGTATGTTTGTATGTATGTATGTATGTATGTATTTAAGAATTTAAAAATTTATTACACCTCTATATATGATCAACTTCTATATAGATATGTAGATGTATAAATCTAGGTACGTACATCTGGTTCTTCTTTACCTAAAAATTGTTTAAATTTCAACAATTTTATAACCAATTGAATATCATCTTGCAAAAAATCACTGACATTTAAATCAAATTTCGTTGAATCATTTGAATGTTTTTCCAAATATAAACGAACAGTTGCCCCCGAAGAGCCAGTACCTGATAATCTAACGACAAATCTTAAACCTGAATTTAATTTCACATATAATCCTTGCTTACTTGATATTGAACCGTCAAGATCTGTGTATTCGAAATTTCCAGCTTGTGAAACAGAGGAACCATCATCTAATTTCAAACCAATGAAATCACTTTGATTGATCAAATTTTCAAGATTGTTAACTAAATCATTTGCACCTTGACTGGAAACATTTTCATAATCATATCTGGTGAAAAAAGTACGTCCATATGTTTCCCAAAAATTTTTTTGTACAATGGAAATTGAAGCACCACCTTTAATATCATGTTTTGTATCATAATATGCCAATACATTTAACCATGCAATAATTACCCAAACACCATCTTTTTCTCTAATATGATCACTACCAGTACCAAAACTTTCTTCACCACAAATACTCAATTTTTTAGCATCAAAAAGGGCACAGAAAAATTTCCAACCAGTTGGTACTTCGTAACAATTTAAATTTTTCAGTTTGGCAACTAAATCAATTGCACCACTTGTTGGCATTGATCTTGCCAATCCATAAACACCATTTTTTTTAAAATATGGAATCAGTTCCTGCGCATGATGAGCAATAATGGCAACGGAATCACCAGGACTAACAAATGCTCCAGCACCATAAATCATATTACGATCACCATCACCATCTGACAGTGCACCAAATGCAATTTGATTCAGATCAACTTTTTCAACAAGAGTATGTGCATATGTCAAATTTGGATCTGGGTGTAAACCACCAAAATCTGGTTTTGGTTCGTAATTTTGTATACTTGACATTGGTAAACCTAATTCATCGATAAAGATGGCTTTACCATATGGACCAGTGACACCATTCATTGCATCAAACAAGACTTGGAAACCTTCTGGAGTTCTCTTTTGTAAAAAATTTTTAATCATTTCAAAATCAAAAATTTCCTTCATCAATACAACATAATCACTTGTTGAATCAATAATTTCCACTTCTAATGGACCATATTTAGTTAAACCAATTTTACTCAAATTGATACTACCTAAATCTTTAACAATTTTGTAATGGGATAATTTCAATGAATTTTCATAAATCTTATTGGTAACTGATTCCGGTGCTGGTCCACCATTTGATAAATTATACTTGATTCCGAAATCCTTTGATGGGCCACCAGGGTTATGTGACGCAGTTAAGATGATCCCACCGGTGACATTATTAGCTCTAATGATATGGGATGCAGCAGGAGTGGATAACAAACCATCTTGACCAATGATCAATTTCTTGACACCATTACCGGCACCGATTTGAGCAATCAATTGAATGACTTGATCGTTATAAAATCTTCCATCACCACCAATGACTAAAGTCAGATTATCAGAAGTTTCAGGAATGGATTCAAAAATCAGTTGTAAGAAATTTTCAGTATAATTGCCAGATTGGAAAACTTTAACCTTCTTTCTTAAACCCGATGTGCCAGGTTTTTGATCTTTGAATGGAGTTGTTGGTACCGTTGATATTGGGAAGGAAATTGGGTTGGAAGACATGTTTCAATTAATTAAATTTAAATTTGAATTCAATTCTATTGGGGATTGTTATCGTTAGTTCTATGAGAAGCTTCTTAAATTATAAGATTCAATTCAATTCTATCAATCACTTTGTTGTTAAATTGTTCAAATGTTGATATATAAAATGAATTTCTCATCACGCCTCTTTTGGTTTGCAATTTAAAATTTTTCTGTTTTGTTTTGATTTGCTTTGATTTGTTTTGATTTGCGTGATTGTTGTGTTTCATTGTATATATAGAGAGAGAGAGAGTAAGTGTAAGTGGGATGAGATGGAATTGAATTGATGAAGAGGATGGTGGTACGTACATTGCTGTGTGATATGAGGATAGATTTAAAGATACAAAACAAGGATCGGAATAAAATGGCAGCAGCAGCCTGTATTTATATTTATATTTATCGCTATATTAATATTTACTCTTTTTGTTGCCCCACAACATAATTGTGATTAATTACATAAATATTATATTTGCTTTGCTCTGCTCTGCCTATACAACACTACAACTACTTATTATAATGGACAACAACTTCATTGATCCCCTTTGCGATATCTTTAACGTTATATTCATTGACTCCAGCCATGGAAATACGTCCACTAGATGCCATATAAACACCATGGACATGTTCCAATCTACTAACTTCTTCGGCACTTAAACCGGTGAATGAAAACATCCCCTGTTGTTCCACTATATGATCCCAAGTACCAGGTGTTTGCAATGCAAGTAATTCATCTCTTAGTAAAATTCTCATCTTGATGATTCTTGAACTCATCTCTAATAAATCTTGTTCCCATTGTTTTTTCAAACTTGGAGTGTTTAAAATTTTAGAGACAACTTTGGCACCATACAGTGGTGGATTGGAAATTTCAGTTCTAATAATTCTTTGAAATTGTGATAATACTGCAGTTTGTAAATCATCATTGGTCTTTGGTAATACAACATGGAAACAACCAACTCTTTCACCATACATTCCGAAATTCTTGGCAAATGATTGACAAATTAAAAAGGGGAATTTAAAATCGGTAAGATTCCCAGCATGTCTTACAATCCATGAATCAATTTCTAATGAACCAGAAGTGAATCCTTGATATGCAGAATCAAAAATAGGTAAATGTTGCTTTGCCACAATGGCATCCAAGATTTGAAACCATTCTTCATGTGTTGGATCCATCCCCGTTGGATTATGTGCACATGTATGTAATAAGAAAACACTACCACAAGGAGCATTATTTATTGCAGCCAACATTCCATTCATATCTAAATTTTTCAATGCACTATTCCAATATGGATATTTGGCAACTTTTAAACCTTGCATTTGGAAAATTTGTAAATGATTACCCCAAGTTGGTCCTGAAACGTATATCGTTGGTTCTTCACCATTACTATCTTTGATGAAATTTTTGATAAATTTTGAAGCTAAATGTAGAGCTCCAGTACCGGATAAACTTTGTACACTGACAATTCGATTTTCCTTCAATACATTGGAATCTTCACCAAGGATCAACTCTGCCAGAGATTTTTTCAAACTTTCCAATCCACCAATTGGTAAATATTCATGATTATAATTTGCATCATTTTGAACAATGGATTCCAGTTTCTTAACAGAGGGTAATATCCATGTCTTACCATGACTATCTCTATAAGCACCAATACCCAAGTCAATCTTATTGGCTCGTTTATCTAAAGTGTATCTTTTCTTCAAATCGAACAATGCATCTGGTGGTAATTTTGGAATGTTTTGCAAATTGAATAAATCAACTAATGAATAGACTGCTGCTTTGTTTGCTTTAACATTGGAAGAAGAAGAAGAAGAGAGAGTCTTCTTGATAGTGTTGGTGATAGTATTCATCATTGCTCGATTGTATTCACTCCTACCTATCTACTTATTCTATTGATCCCTGACAATCGAACAAGGGGGCATCATCGTCGGTGGGTATCTGAAGCGTCTTTTATAGTTTATTTGTCAGTGTTGTTTTTTATTTTTCCCCTCACTTTGTCCAGTTGATGCGAGGATTCCACTTAGGGGCTGTCTATATCTATATATAGAGAGGGTTCGGCCCGCGGTTACATATGATGTTGGTCTCTTTACTATTTATCGACAATGGGATCATGGATCACGGATCACGGATGTGGCACTAATGGATTGGCTGGCTATATAATATATGCTATATAGGAGTAATGAAATCAAAAATCAAAATTCAATTGATGACTCTTGACCATGGATGGTCTTTAACACCGTATTGCAATTCGGCAATCCATTCGGCAACTTGAGCAGTTAATTCACCAACTTGTTTACCAGGAGCTAATGGGACATTGATCTGTTTACCGTTCCAACCAATGTTACAAATAGGTGAGACAACGGCAGCGGTACCGGCACCGAATGCTTCGATCAATGTGCCTTCTTCAGAAGCCTTTTCAACTTCATAAATGGTACAATATCTTTCATTCACTTCCCATTCATCTGGATTCAATTTCTCTCTACATAATTCCAAGATGGAATCCCTGGTGACACCTTCCAAGATGGTACCATCCAAGGGAGCAGTACATAATTCCTTCTTACCATTTGGTTTGGCAAATACAAATAATGCATTCATCGTACCAACTTCAGTGATGTATTTTTCTTCACCAAATAACCAAAGATTTTGTTGATAACCTTGTTCAGCAGCTTGTCTTTGTGGTAATATACATGGTGCATAATTAGCACCTAATTTTCTATTACCAACACCTCCTGGCCAAGCTCTTGTGGCAAAATCAGTAGCCAAGAGACTAACTGGTTTGAAACCAGTGGCATAATATGGACCAACTGGGGAACAGATACAATACAATAACAGCTTTGATGGGGTACCAACACCTAAACCGGCATCGGTACCTATTAAAGTTGGTCTTAAATATAATGAATAACCACGACCTTCTGGAATGAAATCACTGTCTAATTTTAACAATTCACCAATTAATTTTGTGAATTCTTCACCATCAAAAGTTGGAAGACAAATTCTCTGTGCTGATAAATTCATTCTAATCATATTTTTATCAGGTCTAAACATTCTAATTTCACCATTGGAACCTTTATAAGCTTTTAAACCTTCGAATAATTCAAAAGCATAATGCAAGACACACGATGCCGGGTCCATTTGGAAAGCACCATATGGTTTAATTTCAGGAGTTTGCCAACCTCCGTTATCAGCATCCCATTCAATAGTTAACATATGATCGGTAAATGATTTACCAAATTTCAATTCCTCTTTTGGTAATTTACTCTTTGGTGTTGTTGTCTTGGTGATGACCAATTTCGATGCATCTAATGGAGCTAATGATGAAGTCATTGTTGTTGTTGTTGTGATATGTCTCTTAGCTAATGTTGTTAGTATTGTTGATGAAGATGATTTGAAAAACTTGTTAAACATCATCTAGATATGGGACAGGTATAGAGATATGAGAGAAGTGATGTGTGTGTGTCTATGTCTATAAATCTTCTCTATACTCTATGTGTTGTGTGTGTATATCTATAGATATATATATATATATATATGTATATGGATATGGATATGGATAACTTACAAGTGAGTATTTGTTATTGTATCTAATAAACAATTCCAATTAATTCCAATTCCAATTTCTTCTTCCAAATGAACAGAGAAAAAACAAAAAAACTTTTTCTCTTTTAGTAAATTGTGATTGCGTGTTTTACTACTATTACTACTAGTACTACTATTGGTGGTGGTGGTACTGGTATGTGATAAGGACCTTTTATGATGAATATATATATAGGATATAGGACACAGGATATAGATAGGGGCTATGGTTTAGTGAGTCACTTGTATAGTGTATAGTGGTATATACGGTAGAGATGAGTCATAGATATATCTAGATATATATCGGTAATCAAAGGCTATCTCGATGTTTTTCCAAATGGCCTGTACCGGCGGAGATTAGACAAGACAATAATATTGACAAATATACATAGTAATATACATTGGATCAACTATTCAAACTTCTTTCCAAATCCCGTTGTCTTATGATTGCCTGTTTAACTTCATCATCGACACAATCAATGAATATGGAATCATCAATATCTGATAATCCAATTTTTTTTTGTTTAAAATCACCATTAATCTTAGTATCAAAGATTAATTCACCATTTGAAGAATCATTCAATCTTGAAATCTTCACTCTTGATGGTTGTGTTCGTAATGGAATAAATTTAACATTTGTATACAGATCTTTGACAAATTTTGGTCTAGAAGTGTTGTAGAAATGATTCAAATGAACCGTTGAAGTGGCAATGTTATAAATCCAATTTTCCGGTGTTGATCTGATAAATTTCTTATATTCCAAAGATGATGATTCCTTAGCATGGTTTTGTTGATGATGATGATGATGATCTTGACGTGAATTAGAAGATAATCCTGATAATTCATTATTACCTACAGTGCTACCACCAGGATGATATTCTTGTGGTGGTATAGCATATTGTCCCTCTATACCACCTTCATCTCTTGCTCGTTGTTCATAATAATCATCGATTATTTGTTTACCATTTTGTATAATCTTGGCACCGAATTCTCTGAATGCTGATCTCGCAGTGATTAAACCAATGGTACGCAGCTTATACGATAATGGCATTATTTGTCTTTCAACGAGATCCAGTTTTTGCTTATCAGTAGTGATATATTTATACAATTTCTTATGTCTTTGGAAGAAAAGGTATGAATCTCTAAAACCCATTAATCTTGCCAGTTCAGTGGATAACATGTATAATCGAGATTCCTTACCATGTACTGTAAATGTCTTGATTCTATATTGACGATTTTCCATCAATTCACCATCTGAATTCACTTTTAATTCACCCAGTGAATCAATTGGTAAATTATATTCATCATTAACGATTTCTAAATCTGCACTGGAATCTTCTTTTGTAGTAGTAGTGGTGGTGGTGGTGGTGGTGGTGGCTATTTTTGGACTTGGTTTATGTTTTTTAACATCTTCTTCAACAGGTTGTGATGATCTACTTCTTGATCTCTTCTTGACGCGAATTTCTTCATCATCCTCTTCATCACCATCGTCTTCCTCCACGTCACCATCATCATCATCATCTTCTTCTTCTTCTTGTAAGCTTTTTTCAACTTCTTCTTCTTCTTCATCATCATCTTCTTCTTCAATCTTGTCCTCTGTATATTCATCATCATTATCATCTTCTTTTAAAATATCATCGGTTTGATGTGCAGCCAGTTGTTGCACAGCAACAGCACGTCTTGGTCTAGGAGAGGGTAATTCCTCCAGATCAGTGGATGCCAGGCGGCGCAATGATCTCCTTCTTGAAGACATTTGTGAGTATATATGTGTACAGATAGATAGATCGATGCTATACAGATGGTGTATAATAATTGTTTGTGTTTTTTGTGTGTGTGTGTGTGTGTTTTTTTTCGACAATATTTGAGTAGTATCTACACTACTATTTATAGCGCTTCAAACAAACAGTTAGGATGATGCTAAGATAATGACAATTGATATATATACAAGTTGAATAGAGATATAACAATTGATATCAATGTTGAAGCAGATAATGTAGAAATAGTATAAAAAATTGCATTACAAAATATAAAAGAATATATATATATAAAAAAAAAAAAAATGATATAAGAGAGCTATAATAATTTGATGGATGATGGGGGTTAAACAGTTTCTTGATTATCCATTGAAGGTTCAGTGCTAACATGATCTTTTTCATTGATTGAAGCCTTTTCACTTTGTAATTGCAGTGGTGTCACGACATTTCTAACCTTCTTTGGTAATTTATCAGGTCTGTAAAATCTTAAATCAATTCTTCCAACGAGGTACAAGACATTAACAATTGTTTCCAAAACTCCCCAAACACAATACATAACCACTGGTTTAAAGATCCCTGATTGTGTTGCAAAAGTCATATCTAAAAAAACACAAGTGACTCTGAAAATGGCACCAAAAAGGATGAAAAATGAAGTCAATCCAATTAAAACAATACTAAAATTATGTTTCAAATTATTTGGAGAATCAGCAGCTTGATGTTCCACCGTGTTGTAAAATTGATTTGATGATGCAATGATACGTATTGAATGTCTTGCATTATGATCTCTTTGCATAAATGTTTCTTCAGCTTGTTGACATGCATTTTTCTCAACGAAATAAGTTGGTTTAAAAGATTTAATCCACCATGGTTGATACACCGTGGTGTCCAAAGTTTGACGTTGTTTGAAACAAAAAGCCAATGCAGTTAATGCAATGGCCTCCACTGAATAGAGACAAACACTTATTGCTGAAACTTTTTGAACTTTTTTACACATTTCATAATGAGATGGAGATAAAAAATAAAGGTATGGCACCAATGAGGCAACAATAGTCATAATGATAACGGCAATAACAATGATATAAATCCCAATCATATTCCACCAAAAAAATTTTGAAGATCCAAATACTGGATGTCTCCAAGTGAAAATTCTTTGCAGCATGACTAAATTAAAAGAGGCCAATAATATAGTTGGCAAGATGATAAAAATTTCTGAAGTCATCCCAGTACCCAATTTCAAGATATCCTTTGACCAAACGATTCTAAGGACAAATCCAATCCATCTCATCAATGAATACATGGCAAATCCCAAGGATAACCAAAATTTATGACCTCTTGTAAAATTCTTGATGAATATGAATAAATGGGCAAAGAAAAATATGATGAACACGGCAGTGAATACGGCACTTGGAGCAATATCCTTGTGATCAGGGTATGAACCAAATAAAGCCAATTGTGTACCTTGAACATAATTGATCAACAGTGGTGGTATAGAACCACCACCTAATAATTGTTTAGCTTTACCCTCCAAGATTTTGATCCCTGTACCATCAGCGGCACCATTTGTTTGTGTTTTCAAAATTTCAATCAATTGAGCAGACATTGTGGTGGTGGTGTTGCTGTGAGTGAGATATTATTATTATAAACGATTATGATAATTTGTTGTTGAATACGAGATGATAAGTCAGTAAGTCAGTAAGTAAGTAAGTAAGTAAGTAAGTAATTAAGCAACTGTTAAGGATAAAGAGTAATATATAAGTTAAAACGCGAGAGGAGCGAGGGGTATAATATATATATATATATATATATATATATATAGATAAAGGTATGTACAGAGTATTGAATTAAGATGAATCTGGGAGAAGGAGAAAAAGAGAGATGATGATGATTGTTGTTGTTGTTGTTGTTGTTGTTGTTGTGTAGCATATGAGATTGAAATTGTAATAGAGTTGAGGTAAATGTTAATCATTCCCTTGTAAGTGTTCCCCGGGGGTGGGTTGAAGGGTCAGTGAGTGTGAGTGCGAGGGGGTGGCAATGAGATGATGGAGATTGATTGGGAAAGGGCAATTATAGCAACAAACAAACAAAGAGACAAAGAAACGTTGTTGTGCTTCTTCATGTGTCAAAAGCCAAGCCCAAGCCCAAGCCCAGGCGCAAGACAGAAGAAGGTCAACAAATATGTAGTTGCAAGTGAATGGGAAATGACTAATATCAATGATTACATGAATTTCATCCAACTACAATGAAACAACAACATACGGCAATCACTATAAAGTATATTTATATACCGTATACGGTGGATGTGTTTATATGTGTGATATGAAACAAACACCACTGGTATGGTGGGTTACCGCATTTGGCAATAGTGTTGTGTTTAATTGGGGTGATATGGGGCTATTTGCTGTATGTCATTTGCCATTTACTGTACGGTGTATGGTGTATGGGTATAGAGAGATAGAGAGATAGCCGTGCAGGGATGGTATTGTTATTGTTGTATATATGTATACGACGCACATATCTGTGTATATGTATATGTATGTATGTATATACTGATGGGTCCAACAAGCCCAACAATAGTCAGAGACATATATATATATGTATATGTGGTAGTCATCAGTTGATGTGATTGAGTCAGAAGGTGATATTCAGTATGCTGATGTTGATGTTGATGTTGAGAATAGGATCGGGGTCTGGGGTCTGGGGCTGTTGCAGAAAGAGAAGGAGATGAACAAGAGGTGGACAAGTGGGGAGCGATGAATGACCAGGTCGTATACATATACATATATATACATATACAAGAGTATACGATGGCATATGCTTATAGATGCTTAATTCTGTGCGTCTCGACTCAGCACAATCAGCATGTGCTGCTGGTGACAGTGACAGTGACAGTGTGACTTCCCCCTCTCTCTCTCAACTCTCCGGTGCTGTGCTGCATCGGGCAACACGGGGGCGGTCTCCTCTGTGGTCTCCTTCTCTGGTGGATGGGTATCCGGGGGAATGTATATATGTGCACTGGTGTTTGATAGATAGACTGCAATCATCAGATGTGATCTATTCACACATACAGGTATGATATCCATGCCTGTGTATATCTATAACTGTATACATCTATCTGTAACTGCACAATAGTAGTAATACGACTAATACGACTAAATAGTACCAGAAACAGAAAAACAGAATGTGAAAAATATATAAAAAAAAAAATCTCAACTTCTTCACAGCATCAGGACAAATGTCTAAGGAGCAACAACTGAGCAAACAGCAAATATCTGCTGATCAAATCTTACAAGATGCTTATGATCACAAGGATTCACCCGTCAAGCATTCAAATTACAAAATCAATGATGTTGAAGAATTAAAAGATTATCAATTGAAAATACGAACTTCATATGAAAAGGCTTTACAATTCAAGAGAACGGATTTACCACAATATATTAGATATGCTAAATGGGAATGGGATTTACACAATTATAATAGATCAAGGTCCATTTTCGAAAGAGCTATCAATGTGGATCATTCTAATGTTAAATTATGGTCCAACTATATAAATTTGGAGATTACCAATGGTAATATT
The DNA here is from genome assembly GCA_030567655.1 of Nakazawaea ernobii. NCBI lineage: Eukaryota > Fungi > Ascomycota > Pichiomycetes > Alaninales > Pachysolenaceae > Nakazawaea > Nakazawaea ernobii. Next base: position 21,945 of record JAJLSN010000026.1, read on the forward strand.
ATGCATGCTAGAAATTTATTAGAACGAGTAATCACATTATTACCAAGGGTTGATAAATTTTATTATGAATACATTCAATTAGAAGAGAAATTAGGTGATTATCAAAATGTACAAGAAATTTTCCAAAGATGGCTAAGATGGGCACCAAGGACAAATATTTATGATAATTATATTAGATTTCTTGTTAAATATAAAGATTTTGACAGGGCTAGATTTGTTTATGAACAATTGATACGAACGATACCATTAGAGGAAAATTTCATTAAATATATCAATTTTGAAATAAAGCATGGTACAAAAGAAACTGTGAGAAATTTAATTGATTTAATAATTGAAAATTTGATTAAAATTGATAAATTATATGATTCAATATTGATTAAATATCTGGATTTTGAAACATCTGTGGGGAATTTCAATAAAGTTCGTCAAATTTATAAATTTGCCCTATTGTCATCATCATCATCATCATCATCATCAGTAATTTATGATGCTTTTAATAATTTTGAAAAACAATATGGTTCTAAAATTGATATTGAACAAAGTGTATTGATAAAGAGGAAACTTAAATATGAAAATGAAGCTGTTGATTATCAAGATTGGTGGTCATATCTTGATATAGTGGAGGAATTGAATGAATTATCAGAATCAAGTTTTGAAAAATGCTTAAAATCACGACAACTAGATAAAGTGAACAACAACGTATATATACTGATTTGGACAAGATTTTTATATTTTGAAGAATTGCAAATGAAGGATTATGAAAAGACAAGAGAATTATACAAGAGACTGATTAAAGAAATTGGTTTACCCAATGATGAGATGTATATAAAATTTGCCAATTTTGAAATTCGACGGGGAAATTTATCACAAGCTCGTAAAATTTATGGATATTGCTTAGGTCATGGTGGTGGTAATAATAAGGATAAGATACTTGACAATTATATTGATTTAGAGACACGTTTAAGACAATTTGATCGTGTTCGTAAGATTTTTGAATCATATTTGGGTAAAAATCCCAATGATATAAATCAATGGTTAAAATTTATTGAATTTGAAAAAAAAATGAATGAAATTGATCGAGTTGAAGCAATTTTCCAAATTGTTATTGAAAAATTTGACAATAGATATAAAATATACAAGATGTATCTTGAATTTTTACATCAAGTGATGAATTTTGAAAAGACAAGAATTGTTTATAAACAATTGATTGCAAAGAATCATAATGTTAATATCTATATATCATATCTGATGAATGAATTATTAATTCCAACAATGGAACAATTGACTAAAATTGAACAAGATGAAATTGAAGAATTTGATATAACAAATGAACAAATTTGCAAACTGGATTTGATTTATCAAAATGGTTTGAAATATTATCAAAAAATTGGTAATGTTGAAAATAGAGTTGTATTATACGAATCTTATAAAAATTTCATCAAGAATTATAAACCAGATGAATATCATCATGTCGTTGATAATGGTCCACATTTGGTCAAGAGATGGATTGAAGGTGATGAACAATTGCATTTTGTATTCAATGATGATGATGATGAGAGTTTATCAGAACCAGAACCAGGGGCAGGACTAGAACCAGGGACAACGACAGGGGCAGCGACAATGGTGAAGAGTAGTTTTTTGGAAAATGCAAAGAAATGGATGTTGGAACAAGGACAAGGACAAGAAGAAGAACAAGAACAACAAAAAGAAGAAGAAGAAGGATAATAATAACAAGATAAGTTAGTTAGTTAATTAGTTAATTAGTTAATAAATGAGTCAATTATTTAAATTTCAAATCATGTAATAATTCAATATGTATTTGGAAATTGAAACGTTGTTGTTGTTGTTGTTGTTGTTGTTGTTGTTGTTGTTGTTGTTGTTGTTGTTGTTGTTGTATTTGTGGTGATGATGATGGTGGTGGTAAATTCAACGTTGGTATCGATATGATATCACCATTGAAACCATCAGTTATGATTGGTAATCCTAATAATTTTGATTTCTTGATTTCAATCTTGTTATGATCATTGATATTGTTATTGTTATTATTACCAACACCAATACCATTATCATTATTATCGTTGCTGTTACTACTGTTGTTGTTGTTATAACTGTTGTTGTTGTTAATGATATTGTTATTGTTATTACCGTTGTTTGTATTGGTATTGGTATTGTTTATAGAACTGTTCAATTTTTCAATAAATTTATTCACTTTTGCAAAATCATTTTTAGTAATCATTGAAATGTATAAATTATCATCCTCACAAATGGAACTTGTTACAAGTAATCTGTTGTCGAATATGAATTTTGATGATGTTATTAATTGATGATTTTTTGTATAAAGTGAATTTTTATTTGAAATTGAATTTTTAATTTTATTCCCATTTGGAATTGAAATTGGAATTGATCTTGGTGGTTCTCTTGATATCTTGATATTGACAAATTTGTCATTTGATTTGGATAATTGCCATATTGAACCTAACAAGTTGAATTTATCATTGAATATATGATGATGGTTTTTTCTTTCGTTAGATTTATTAATTGCGGTGGTGCTGCTGTTATGATGGTTGTGCTGATGATGATGCTGCTGCTGCTGATGATATTGATTATTGATGAAATTTTTGATATTTTGGAAAATTTTCAAATTTGAAGAGAATGAATAATGATATTTGGCAATTGGTGAAATTTGATAATTTAAACACCATAAGAATCTATTTATTATGATTTCATTAAAATCATCATCAAACCAACCAATTTGCAAATTCAATGAAATTGATAAATATTTCAAATCAATGATTAAATCATTATTATTGATTAAAACTTTGTATAAAGATGACATTTTCCATTCAAGTAATTTAATCATTTCATTGATATTATTAACAATTTTCAAAATATCATTTGTAGAGATGATGTTTTGTACAAGTAAATATCGTATCTTATTACGTCTTGTTAATTTTATATCGGTGTTTGTTACATCTTCAAACCATTTGATGTTGTTCGTTTGACAATATTTATACAATGATGTTTTCCGGATCGATAATAATGGTCTTATGATTTCTATGTTGTGTGTATTTGTATTTGTATTTGTTGTTGTTGTCATTGACATGCATTTCAATCCAAATATGGAACTATTATTTAATAATCTGATGATAAAAGTTTCAATTTGATCATTTAAAGTATGACCCATTAATAATTTGTTAATACCGTGTTGTTGACAATATGTAAACATTAATTCATATCTTTTCAATCTCGCCATTTCTTCAAAATTGGAAATTGTTGACAAGTTTGTAGTCATTGGCCAATTGATCTTTGATATTACATGTCGTATCTTGGTGTTTGTATTTGTATTTGTAATTGGATTTGTAATTGGATTAGGGATCAAGTTTGTGATCAATTTCGCTTCTTGAGAACTTGTCAGTCTATAATCATGATCTATAGTGATACAAGTTATTTGTAAATTGTTCTTGGTGGTGGTGGTGTAGGTGTTTAAAAGATTCAACAAAGACATGGAGTCCACACCGCCACTTAGAGCAATGAGTACTTTGTCATTTGGTGATAATAAGTTTGATATTGTCTTGTTAAAGCATTTTTGTAAATTATTCATCTATGCAAGTACTATTTATTATTATTACCATATGATATTATTATTGACAATCGACGCAGTTTTTTTTTTTTTTCGCTTTTCTTTATGTTTAGTCAATTGTGTTCATCCATTCGCAGTGTAGCATTTACACCATAGAGATGTCTGGACACAGAGATACAAGTGATATATATATATATATATATATATATATATAGTGTTAACCCCACATTGTCTCTTTGTTACAGTACTGGATAGTCATAGATATATATATCGATATATATCGATATATGTATATACGTTGATCCAGCGATCGATATCGGGTTACCCGATGGGTTTTCCCCACCCTTTGTATATCTAGTCCTGTATACATACATATATATATGGATATGTGTATGGATATAGATATAGATATAGATGGGTACTGGATGATATATAGAGATAGATACTGATATACAAGTGTATGTATAGATAGATAGATATAGATATATAGATAGATATATATATATATATAGAGTCTGTCTCTCCCCAGATTTGGTTGCTCGTTTAAGTCTACCACCCTGCGGGAGTGGGAAACGCCAGGGGGCGCCCACTAGGGGGCGCCATAGTGGGACTACTCAGCCAGAGTGGGAAATGGCGGCGACTGTGGGGTGTGTGGGCGGGGCAGAAGCAGATGAAAATTTTGTCTGCCCCGTGCCCCTGCGGTTAGTGAGTTCTGGAGAAGAAAACAGAGAGAGACAAACAGAAAGAGACAAGGGGAAGAAACAGAAGCAGAAGAAGAAGAAGTGGCCAAAAAATTACATTTATATATACAAACATAAACACAATCGTATCACCACTTCATATACCTATATATAATACACAGAGATACAAACATGTCAATAGACAACCCGGACAAAGGTGGCACGACGTCGATCTCTAGTGATCCATCTTCTGAGTTACACGAACAACACACAAACACAACCACCACCACCACAAACACAAACACAAACAACAAGATTAAAAGCGCCGATTTACCGAGACCTTATAAATGTCCCATGTGTGATAAACTGTTCCACAGATTAGAACATCAAACGAGGCATATAAGAACCCATACCGGTGAAAAACCACATCAATGTAATTACCCCGGTTGTTTTAAAAAATTTTCAAGATCTGATGAATTAACGAGACATGCAAGGATACATACCAATCCCAACTCGAGAAAGAGACAACAAGAGAAGAAATTGTTAGCTTTACAACAACAACTGCCAGTACTACTGCAAGTACCGGTGCCAATACCAACTACTACTTCTACTACTACTATTACTACTACTTCTACAGCAGTACCAATACCAATACCAATACCAATACCCAATTCAACAATATCTCAACATGTAAAGAAACCGTCAAGGATAAAACCTAAAAAGGAGACAATCAAGAGACAAATCAAATCAGAACCAAATTCACCACCACCACCACCTTTGCAACAACAACAACAACAACAACATTCAGCAACAACAACAGTGATAAAACCAAGGATCATTTTACAACCACAATTCTTGAAACAAAATAATAATAATAATAATAATAATTCAAAATCTTCACTGGATATCGATTTATTAGCGACAATGGCCTCTGAAGAATTGAAGATTTTAGAACAACGATATTCAGTACAAAATGATGTACAATCTGTTAAATCTTTACCTTCATTATCTTCATATTTCCAACAACAACAACAACAACAACAACATAATGTGTCGAATAGCATCCCTTCACTGAATACAACAATAACACCACCACTGACATCACCATTAGCATCAACAACTCATCAATTGGCTCCAAGAGCTTTGAATTCTTTATCCTCTTTACAAAGAATGACACCTTTGAAAAATGAACATGTTCCTACTTTTGCTTATCAACATCATCATCATAATAATAATAATAATAATAATAATGTCTTATCAAGATCATCATCATCATCAACAACAAATTTCGACAATTCTGAGATTTATCAACAACAACATTTGAAAAAATCAAGACCTAATTCACCAACTCCTTTTTTACAACAACAATTACAATTTCAATTCAATAATATTAATAACAATAACAGTAATAATAATAATAATGGGTTTAAAAATTTCTCATCACCTTCAAGTACAACAAATTCATCGACAAATTTAAATTCAATGCTTTTAAATCAAAGAGATTCATCAGCTGCATTACATCTATTAGGCTTAGGATTACAACACAAGACACCAGATTCAACTCCTTTACAAACACCACTGGTTTCACCAAGATTACAAGCTGTCACTTCATTGACAAATTTAACCAATAATAGTCATAACAATGGAATCACAATCATGCCTAGTAGTAATAATACATCAATGAGTAATACTGCATTACCACCATTGAGAAGTTTGAAATTGGATTTACCAAGAGATTTGAAAAATAATGATGATGGTGATAATGATGACGTTATGGATGAAGATGATGAAGATGATGAAGATGATGAAGATGATGATGATGATGATGATGGTGATATCAAACCAACAAATACTGGGAATTTCTTCTTGTGAGAGCTATCTAGCTAGCTATCTAATAATAAAGTGAATTATCAAAAACAAAAGGAAAGGGAAGGGGGCAGCTTTATAGAAATTAGTTTTTGCATTTTTTTTGCATTTTTTGCATTTTCTCTATCCTTTTTGCTTTCATCAAAATACATTCAATTTTAAGGATCTTTTTAAAACATCTGTAACATTCAATACAATCAATAGCTATCTATCTATATATATATATATATATAATCACTGCTTGCAATATCAATCATCATTGCAATAAACTATCATCATTATCATAATCATTACTAGCCACCCTTTTGCTTTTTTTGTCAATTATATTCAACAAACCCCCTTTCATTCATCACTCCTTGTTTGTGTTTGTATATACATATACATATATACATCCATATCACAAGTCAAGTCAAGTCAAGTCAAGGCAAGTCAAGTCAAGTCAAGTCAAGGCAAGTCAAGTCAAGTCAAGTTAAATCAAGTCACGAGTCAGAGTCAGTTGTGATATAATAGCAATATCAATAGCAATACAAATACAAATATTTCAATTACAATTCAATCTTAGTTTTCACTGCCAGTTGCAATTTCAATCTCAATTCAATTCAATGATGCAATACCGTCAACGTCAATACGACTACAACCACCACCACCAGGGTTATATGTCTCACAATAATTACAATAACAACAACAATTGCAAATCATTGATGTTGATGTTTTTGATGCTTGGATCAATCATTATACCAAATGTGGTTGTCATTGCTGATGATACAACAACACCGGGTTATGTTTATCGAGTAAGTTAAATTAAATTAAGTTAAGTTAAATTGTATATATATAT
>JAJLSN010000027.1:0-27819 GCA_030567655.1 Nakazawaea ernobii
AAATAACACTTTATTTCAACTTTTAAGTCTTCTTTGATATTATCCATCTCTTATTTTGTGGTTGTTGATTTAGGTTGCTACTTTTCAATCTCCATTGTAAATAGGTTTAATTCAAAATAATAGAGGGAGATAGAGTGAAAGTTAATTTTCAGAAGAGAAGAACATATCAAAATGAAAGCATCCTTCGGAACTCTTGAACGTGAAAATCGTTTCCAAAACCCTCCAAGAGACAAAAAGGAGTTATACCCAGACTTGGTTGATGCCGTTGCTCCCCATATTGGTTCTTTCAACGCTTTAACTGAAGGCCCCGATGGTGGATTATTAAATTTGGCGGTTAAAGATATTGGAAGTATAACGGTGTTTGACACAAATGACGAAACATCATTAGGTAACAAATTGAAAATCAGAGTTGATTCTGTGCAATGGGCTAAGCCAGCAGTTTCACAAAATGACAAGTTATCCGTCAATAGAAGAACATATCCTTCTGAATGTAGAGAGAGAATGTCAACATATAGATCAAGACTTATGTTAAAAGTCGCATGGAGCATTAATGACGGCGAAGAATTCAGCGAGATAAGAGAAGCTGGTCAAGTTCCAATTATGGTCAAATCTAACAGATGTCATTTGGAAAATTTGTCACCAGCAGAATTGGTGGAAGCCAAGGAGGAATCTGATGAACTAGGTGGTTATTTCATTGTTAACGGTATCGAAAAATTAGTTCGTATGTTAATTGTACAAAGAAGAAATCATCCAATGGCCATCATCCGTCCTTCTTTTGGAAACAGAGGTGCCTCATATTCCAAGTTTGGTATCCAAATCAGATCCGTCAGACCGGATCAGACATCACAAACAAATGTCTTGCATTACCTTAATGATGGTAATGTCACTTTCAGATTCAGTTGGAGGAAAAATGAATATTTGGTTCCAGTTATGATGATATTGAAAGCATTGATAGAGACCAACGATAGAGAAATTTTCGATGGTATCGTAGGGTCTGAAACAACAAACTCTTTCTTAACAGATCGTTTGGAATTGTTATTGAGAACATATAAAAATTATGATTTGTACTCACAACAAGAAACGTTGGCTTATTTGGGTGATAAATTTAGAGTTGTATTCAATGCTACACCAGATGTTTCAGATATCGATGTTGGTAAAGAGTTTTTGAGAAGAATTGTATTGGTTCATTTACCAAATCCTGAAGATAAATTCAAAATGTTGTTATTTATGATTAGAAAGTTATATGCATTAGTGGCTGGTGATTGTTCCCCAGATAATCCAGATGCCTCACAACATCAAGAAGTTTTAGTTGGTGGATTCTTATACGGAATGATCTTGAAAGAGAAGATTGAAGAATATTTACAAGGTATTAGATTACAAGTTCAAGCTGATATAAATCGTGGTGTTGCAGTAAATTTCAACGACAGGAAATACATGAACAGGGTTTTTTTGAGAATCAATGAAAATATTGGACAGAAGTTACAATATTTTTTGAGTACTGGTAACTTGGTATCTCAATCCGGTTTGGATTTACAACAAGTTTCAGGTTATACTGTTGTTGCTGAAAAAATTAATTTCCATAGATTCATATCTCATTTCAGAATGGTGCATAGAGGTGCCTTCTTTGCACAATTGAAAACCACCACTGTTCGTAAGTTGTTACCAGAATCTTGGGGATTTTTATGTCCTGTTCATACACCCGATGGATCTCCTTGTGGTTTGTTAAATCATTTGGCTCACAAGTGTAAGATTGCCACAAGTGCGTCAGATGTTTCCACTGTACCAGAAGCTTTGGTTGCCTTGGGTGTTGCACCAGCTCATTCATTTGCAGCTGGCCCAACTCTTTGTTGTGTCCAATTAGATGGTAAGATTGTTGGATGGTGTACTCATGAGCAAGGTAGAATAGTTGCCGACACTTTGAGGTTTTGGAAAGTGGAGGGTAAATATGGATTACCATTAGATTTGGAAATTGGTTATGTTCCTCCTTCCACAAAGGGTCAATATCCAGGTTTGTATTTATTCGGTGGTCACGCAAGAATGATGAGACCAGTGAAATATTTGCCATTGGCCAAAGAAGATATTGTTGGTCCATTTGAACAAGTTTATATGAACATTGCAGTAACACCTGAAGAGATTGAAAATAACAATCATACACATGTTGAATTTTCACCAACAAATATTTTGTCGATTTTGGCCAATTTGACCCCATTCTCAGATTTTAACCAATCTCCAAGAAATATGTACCAATGTCAAATGGGTAAGCAAACTATGGGTACCCCCGGTGTTGCTTTATGTCATAGATCAGATAACAAGTTGTATCAATTACAAACTGGTCAAACTCCAATAGTCAAGGCCAATTTGTATGACAATTACGGTATGGATAATTTCCCTAATGGTACTAATGCAGTTGTTGCAGTAATTTCATATACTGGTTATGATATGGACGATGCGATGATTATCAATAAATCAGCAGATGAAAGAGGCTTTGGATATGGATCAGTTTACAAAGTAGAAAAAGTTGACTTGTCAAATAATAGAAGAAGAGGTGATCCAATCACTCAGCATTTTGGATTTGGTGACGATGAATGGCCTGAATCATGGAAGGAGAAATTGGATCTGGATGGATTGCCTATAGTTGGTGTCAGAGTGGAAGAAGGTGATCCAATTGTATCGTTTTACGATGAAACTACAGGTAAGACAAAAGTAAAGACTTATCATTCATCTGAGCCAGCTTATATTGAAGAAGTTAAATTACTTGGTGATGATGTTGGTGAACAAGAATTCCAAAATTTGACCATTAAGTACAGAGTTCCAAGACAACCCCAAATTGGTGATAAATTTTCTTCAAGACATGGACAGAAAGGTGTTTGTTCAAGAAAATGGCCAACTGTTGATATGCCATTTAGTGAGACTGGTATACAACCAGATGTCATCATTAACCCTCATGCTTTCCCATCTCGTATGACTATCGGTATGTTTGTCGAATCTTTGGCTGGTAAAGCTGGTGCATTACATGGTATTGCTCAAGATGCTACACCATGGAAATTCAGTGAAGACGATACTCCAGCTGATTTTTTTGGTGAGCAATTGAAATCTGCTGGTTATAATTATCATGGTAATGAGCCAATGTATTCTGGTGCCACTGGTGAAGAATTAAGAGCTGATATTTATGTTGGTGTTGTTTACTATCAAAGATTGAGACATATGGTTAACGATAAGTTCCAAGTCAGATCTACTGGTCCAGTCAACTCATTAACTATGCAACCTGTTAAGGGACGTAAACGTTCAGGTGGTATTCGTGTTGGTGAAATGGAGAGGGATGCTTTGATTGGTCACGGTACATCGTACTTGTTACAAGACAGATTATTAAACTGTTCTGATTACACACAAACTTCTGTTTGTAAGGCATGTGGTTCGTTATTGACAACACAAACATCTGTTCCAAGAATCGGAACTGCTGCAACAGTTCGTTGTCGTCGTTGTTCCGTCAAAATTGACTCTACTACATCTTTTGTCAATGTTGATGAATCTGATGTTTGGGAAGATGGACAAGGTAATAAATTCATTGGTGGCCATGAAACCACAACAGTTGGTATTCCATTTGTCTTGAAATACTTGGACTCTGAGTTGAACGCAATGGGTATCAAGATGACTTATAACGTTGTGCCTAGTTAAAAAATAGTTTGTCATTTATAGATGTAAAGTTTGTCATAAAAATTTTAATTCATGAATATGAAAAAAAAAAAAAAAAGAGAAAAATAAAAATAACCGCTGTAGAGAGATGAGCTTCTCCAAAAGTAAAAAAAAAAAAAAAAAAAATTTTAGGCAAAGTTCTCTAATTGAAGAAGACATTTCGTAGAAGGGAATCGGCATGGCAAACTCTAGGTAAGTGTGGTATCCCCAGTTATTGATTGAAGTAAGACAAGAAAGACCACTAACTAACAACAAAACGATAGATTTGAATATGTCAAGCTGTTTGAAAGAGAAAATTACTTATTACCAGAGACCCATATAGTGATACGAGTCGATGGAAGAGGATTCCATAAATTGTCGAAAGAATATGACTTCAGTAAGCCCAATGACGTGAAAGCTTTGGAATTGATGAATAAATGTGCCAAAAAGTTGATGGAGGACATACCCGACATCATACTAGCGTACGGGGATAGTGATGAGTATTCTTTCTTGTTGAGGTAAAACTGTCAATTGTTTGAAAGAAGAGAACTGAAGTTGATAACTACTTTCAGCTCATCTTTCACTTGTTACTACCAATTTTTTTGGTCCGAGTTTTTCCCCACCAAGCCTTTGCAAGTTCATCGATTACCACAATTTGACGCAAGACTGGTGTTATACCCAAATTTATCAAATATTAGGGACTATTTCAGTTGGAGACAAGTTGATTGCCACATAAATAACCTTTACAACACCACTTTTTGGAGCTTGGTCAGTAAAGGAGGACTTACTCCAGAAGAGCTGGAGAATAAGTTGATTGGGACATTGGCAAAGGACAAGAATGAAATTCTATACAAGGAATTTAACATCAATTACAATAATGAACCCGAGATGTTCAAGAAGGGTACGTTGATCGTGAGAGAATTGGAGCCAGAGTTGGAGGGGAAAGACGAGAAAACTATGAGCAAAAAGCAACTACAGAAGTTGACCAAGAGGTATAAGAAGGCGGATATCAGGTCTTATCACATTGACATCATAAATAACGAAGTCTTTTGGGGTAAGTTGGTTTTGAACTGAAGTATAAATTTCCTAATGCGGTAAATTCATTGGCGCGTTTTTTGAATTTTTTTTTTTTTTTTTTGCTCTTGAGATAAAAAATGGTTTTTGTCAAATTTCCCTCAGGACGTGTTACCTTTTGACTCTCAAGTAACTTTAATAACTGAAGGTATTAATCATATTGTATCGCTAATTCAACGTTAACAAGAGTCTTCTTAGTTGTAAGGGGGAAACTTGAACAAGGATATCAAAGGAGTATAAAAGCGACGGCACTAAAGAGTTAGAATAGTCATATATTCGTACTGTACAATCATTTTAAGTAAAGATACAGGTCATATTTCAATCTCGATATATCTAATCAACATCAACAAAAATGAAAACAATGAGACCTAATTTGACTATACAGTTGAACAGGTCGAGGAAGAATTCGTCTTTGGATGTGAACAATGGACAATCCGGGTTCTTGACGCCAATAGATCAAACTATTTCAACCCCAATATACCCACCTCCAAATCCTCAAAATGCTTCTGGTTTCCAGTCTCAACAGCAACACCAGCAACAACATCAGCAGCAACCGCATCAGCAGCAACACCACCTGAACGATTCTTCAGACGTGATCACTCCTGTCGTCAGCAGAAATGACTCAACGTTTTCTTTTTATTCAGACGATGAAATGATGACTGATGCGTCACAACCACAGCAGTATCAGCAATACCAACAACCACCAAATTTAACAAGAACGTCATCGATCGCCTCATCAGTGGCTGGCGATAGTTTTATTCCAAATGTCAATTTTACAAAGACTTTTGATAATTTGATTTTGAGTACATATCAATCTTATGTTAATAAGCCTGATATTACGCCGTTTGATCCGAAATATCCACCTTCGGGAATTGCTTCCAGGGTGAGTAGGGATGTTTTGAAGACTTCAATCAACGATAAGATTATCATTGATTATAATTTGAAGAAGACTGAAGAATTGTGGTTAAATGTCAATTTATCCTATACGTTGACGGTAATAAGAAAAAGGTTATTTGAGTTATGTGGGCCTCATCCGAATTTCCACAGTGGATCAATAGATGAAACACCAATTGAGATGCCTCCATTTTTGTTTAGACAATCTTCATTTGCTTCTCAACCTCAATTGCAAAGGCAAAATTCTGCCTCATCACAATCTTTTTCGATTGCCAATGGCGTTGCGCAACCACAGCAACCTCAAGGACATAAACCTTCATGGTTACATTTGAATAGCTCATTCATGACCCATAGATTATCTTCGACTGATAGCTTGGTGGAAAATGTTAATTTGGGTCAACAACAGCAACAACAGCAACAACAATTACAACAACAGCAATTACAACAACAACAACAACAGCAGCAGCAGCAGCAACAGACAAGTTCAAGATCAAACTCAATACCAGCTTTGAATACCAAATTATTCAATACACCTCCGTATATGTCAACACTTTCTAGATGGACATCAAACGACACAGATTTTGACATGAATTTTGGTAAGAAAGACGACTTGGTTTCTCAACAGACATTGTTTCACCCTCCTCAATTCCCTGGATCGAATAATTTGACTCCTCCACAACAACAAACTCCACAATTGGAAGATCAACAACAACCTCTGGTGCAATTAGAAAGCCCTTTCCACCCATCATTCAATCTTATCAATGCTACAAACAACGTCAGTTCGCTGAATGGATTACAATCCCCATTCAATGAGGCTTCGTCTAAAGTCAAACTGAATGATAATAATCTCGAAGTACAAGATCCATTATACAATGCCACTCATAATAGGAAAAGAGATAGTTTGATAAAGAAGAGAGGTGGTAGATGAATAAATTTTATGCATTTTTATGATGAAGTTGGGGCCCATTTGTCATTTCAGAGGGCTTATATATTGTTTTGTTATGATATGGTATGATATGGTATGATTAATTTTCAAAAACTCCAATTGTTTTACATGTTGGAGAGGTAGAGGGGTGGTTTGTTTCAGTTATATATATAAAACGATGGCTCTGTATGGACAGTATATTTTATTTTTTAAAGTTTTTATTTCTATTTTGGCTTTTTTGTTTTAACTGTTTAAATTATATTTAAAACGTTCAGTTCTTTGCAATAAAAAAAGCTCAATTCAATAGTAAGTCTGATAATAATATCGTTTATCTCTGAAAAGAAAATAGACGGAAAAGACGCGTATTTCATGACAAAACAACCATCATCACGAGGCTCGACTATCCACCCCGGGAAAGTTAAATCTAAAACCGCACTGCGTTTATATATGACATGGCAAAGTGACTGACTGACGGCTTAGTTATATCATCTCAAGTAGTAGAGCCATAACTGATTATGCCAAGCCAATAGTAAGTACTAAAAAAATCGCTTTAATTTAAAGCTAGAATAGTAGATACGTTTCTGCGTGTAATAATGTTGTAATAGCACTTTATGTATAGGGTATATGGGTCTAAAGCACCTTTCAACCTCCTAAGTAGATCTCGGACGGTATCTTACCAATGGAGAACCGAATCTCTCTGTCAAGAAAGTAGTGTAAATTGGAGAACTACATAGTTACTGTAAAACGCTTTGACTAATTGTCAATCAAATTACTGACTCACTGACTTACTTTCTGGAGATGAAATAGTTGACGAACCAAACACCAAGCGGAAGTCACAAAACAAAACAAACAGAATTAACTAACTAACAACGTGACACACTGAGTATAAATGTGCTCCAAGTTGTACCTTCTTTCTTGGCTCTTTCTCGCAATTATTGATTCATAAGGCGCACGTGGAGTTCATTTGGCACCACAGAGAAAGAAAAAAGGGAACGAAAAAAGAAACAGCACCTCGGAATCCCATTTCTGCAGAGCCGATTCTGCGCAAAAGGGCCCTTCTTTGTGCGACACGTGGCGCTGTAATTTCCCATTCCTGTAGCATCTCTTTTCACCAAAATTAACCTTGTCACTAGCAGAACCTGTTTCTGCTCAGTTCCAGGTCTATAAAAGGTTAACGGTTTCTCATAGCTTCCACATATGTTAATAGCTCGTGTGATACTATAATTAAGGTTTAAACTGTTAAAAAATGAGCGGTGTAGAAGATTTAAAGAATACGAAAAAGTCAGGGAATGCTGCATTTCATGATTTTGTAAATGATTTTGCTGATGTTGAAGACCCATTGGAGAGAAGAAGATTGGCCTTGGAGAAAATTGATAACGCCAAGTTTGGCTGGTATCATGTTAGAGCTATATGTGTTGGTGGTGTCGGATTTTTGACAGACGCATATGATATCTTTGCTATTAATTTGGCCGTCACCATGTTACAGTATGTTTACTGGGAAGGTACCATGCCAAGTTCCACTCAAACAATATTGAAAGTATCCACGTCTGTTGGTACTGTTATTGGCCAGTTGGGATTTGGTAGATTGGCAGACGCTGTTGGTAGACATAGAATTTATGGATCTGAGTTGATAATCATGATTACTGCAACAATTTTCCAAGTCACTATTGGTGAATCAGCTGCCATCAATTTCCCCGCCCTTTTGGTCTTTTGGAGAATTGTAATGGGTATTGGAATTGGTGCCGATTACCCAACATCATCAGTTATCACGTCCGAATTTGCAACAACAAAACACAGAGGTCTGATTATTGGTTCAGTCTTTGCTAATCAAGGTTGGGGGCAATTACTAGCTGGTATTGTTAGTGTTATCGTTGTTAGAGCTTATAAATCAGAATTAATTGGTGCCAAGGATGCTAGTGAATGTACAGGAAATTGTATCAAGGCTATTGATCAAATGTGGAGAATTCTTATTGGGCTTGGTGCTGTTCCTGGTCTTTGTGCATTATATTTCAGATTAACAATTCCTGCATCACCAAGATATCAACTTAATGCATTGGAAACAGATGCTGAAAAGGAAGTTGAAGAAATAGCTGATTTCAAGAAAAATGGTATCAGTACAACTGAAGACGAATATGAAGAAGGTACATCTAACAATCAAGCTCAAATCAAAGTTGAAGAAAAATCCGAACTCGCCAAGAATGGTTCTATGAAGGAGTTTTGTCAACATTTTAAAAAATGGAAACATATGAAAATCTTGATTGGTACCGCTGGTTCGTGGTTTATGTTGGATGTTGCATTTTACGGATTGGGTTTGAATACAGCCGTTATCTTGGATGCTATTGGATACGCTTCTGATGCTAATGTTTATGATAAACTATACAATGTATGTGCTGGTAATTTGATTTTAATTTGTGCCGGTTCTATTCCAGGGTATTGGGTTAGTGTCTTAACTGTTGATCATTTGGGTAGAAAATTCATAACCATTATGGGTTTCACCGTTTTAACAATATTGTTTTGTGTCATTGGATTTGCTTACGATAAATTGGGTCAACATGGATTATTAGCATTATACGTTTTAGCTCAATTCTTTCAAAATTTTGGACCAAATGCAACAACTTATATTATTGCTCTGGAATGTTTCCCATCTAGATTCAGATCCACAGCTCATGGTATATCAGCAGCTAGTGGTAAAGTTGGTGCTATTGTTGCACAAACTGCCTTGGGTACTTTGGTCAATCATGGTTGTTCAGCCACAAATACTAATTGTTTCTTGCCTCATGTCATGGAAATCTTTGCATTGTTTATGTTGTTAGGTATATTCACTGGTTTGTTATTACCAGAAACTAAAAGACAAACATTAGAGGATTTGGCTGAGAGATTACACGGAGAAGTCAACCCAAATAGAGTCGCTTTGGAAAGAAAAGCATTACGAGAGGATAATAAAAACAACATACCATTGCATGACTTAACAGAAGATTCTTCAACCAAGGAAAATGGAAATAACACTTATTCCATAGAGGTATAACTACTCTGTGTCAACTTTACATTTTACAATTAGCATTTTAACAATTTACATTTTTGTTTTTGGGTTTCGGATATTTAGTTAGTTAAAAATTATTTACAAATAAACTTTATTTGATTTAAAACTTAAAAATAAAATCAAGTTTTATTCGTAAGACAAACAAGTCAAGAATTACAATTAATGGGAAATGGGATCATAACAAAAAGACATAATGAATTTGATTGAATTATACAAACTAATTTATAGAAAAGATGAAATTAATCACTCTTCATATCTCTTCATTGACGAAATCTGTTTTGAGAATTTTTTAAGCTGCAATCAGGGGGAAACCTAATCGAACATACCGAAACCCATATCAGCATCTGATTCTGATTCTTCAGCAGCAGCTTCTTCTTCAACAGCAGCTTCAGTAGCAGCAGCACCTGATGAGGCAGCTGGAGCAGCAGCAGCATAAGCTTCTGGGTTAGCTAATCTATCTTTAATAGTTTCTGAACCTTCGAAAGTGTAATCAGTGGCAATTGATAAGGCCAAAACATTCTTGTAATGGTTGATAACTGAGTGACCAACTGATGGTAAGGTTGGGTAACCAATAGCCAATGAAATAGAGGCAATGGTGGTAACAGCTGAGATAAAGTGGGAAACCAATTCATCGTCGGTGATATCCAAAATGGATGATGGGAAAACTTGACCATCATCGTAAACTTGGATAACAGACATACCATAGGTGAATGGAGAAATGTTTAACAAGTTTAACAATGAAGCTTCAGAAGCACCAACTTTACCACCGGCTTCAACAACTTTAACATCGTTGGTAATTTCAATGGTACCTCTGGCAATCTTGGTTGGAACACCCAAAGCTTGGAAGAAAGAAGTTTTACCTGGTTCCATACCGGTGTTACCAGCTGGGACCCAAACGTCAGCTGGAGCATAAGCACCGGCTCTGGCTGGGGCAGCAACCTTGTTGTCAAGAATAACATCTCTGATTTGTTTCAAATCAGCGTTGGTGAAAATGAAACCAACGTTACCTCTGACGAAAGGTAACAATTTTTCGTATTCTGGCAATTCAGATAAGAAACCTCTGATGGCTCTTCTAACCATAGTGTTCTTACCCATCAAGACAACAGCTTCACCTCTCAAGGCTTTTCTGATTTCGTGCATTTGTTGGGATGAAACATTATCAACACCAACAATGAAGATAGATTTGTATTCTTCTAATAAAGTTCTTAATTTACTGAAATATTCAGCTTTGTTTTCACGAGTTCCTCCCATTTCTAACTATTTAATAATATCTGTTGATAGGCTGTTTAAAGGTACTCTTTAATATAATACTATATAAAACCAAGTAAAATCCAATTTTCATCTTCAACAAAAAATAAAAATTGAAAAGGAAAAAAATTTAGAGCACGAAACACAGTGCTTAAAACGGAAAATTGTGCCAGAAATGCACTTATAATTTAAAGCCCTATCACAGTACACGTGATGTTTGACTATATGTACATCACTACACCAGAGGATCTTCCCGTGCGGATACTTTTGATAACCACAAAAGCCATTTTATAAGATGCACAAATAAATAATCAGTTTAGAATTATTCTCCAATACACTCACTAGGTCAATCAGCATTTTATCGATCGCTATCTATTCTAAAAGCTATGACAATGACTTGTCAAGTACAATACACTCGAGTTGACCCGCTCATCGAAATCCAAAACCAAGTTTCATACATTTACAAGCAGACATCACAAGCGAACGCCCATGTGGCCAACAAAGCGGTTTGCCAGATTTTGTTTTCAGTTGATGATATGGACCCAAAAGCGCCATTGCTTGCTCTACTAGATTGCTCAAGGACCTTAAATGAATTTGAAAAAGATAAGGAGTTTATAAGATTATTACAACTGAGAATTGTTAAAATTGTTGATAAATTGATCATACCAAGCTTGGTCCTTTTCATCAATGGAAATGAGGCTACAATGGTTAACAAAAAGATAACTGTCGAGAACCATAGTCATCAGAAAAATGGACCAGGTGATTCCAAAGAATCAGAAAGCGTCCAAACTTTGAGCGCTGCCTGTAATGTCATCGAGCAGTTAGTGAACATGATATCAAACGGATTGGTTATTGACACTAATGTCTTGGAGATTGTATTGGATTATTTGATAACTTGCTTTATCATAAGTACAAGTGGCAACAAACCGGGAGAGCAGAAAAGTTATGAGATTACCATTGTGGAAACAATTTTTTGTTTTCTTGAAAATATCACCGAGTTAGAAATAATCTTAAAATGGTTCGCGAGTTATTCGGTTGAAGTTCAAAAAGACGAATGTGTTAAACTATTGTTGAGCTCAATGCTCAATTATTTTTTAGTGTCTTCCAAAAAGCTGTTTCTTCTGGATCCTGTCTTGATGAATCTTGCTTGCAAATGTATCGAGCAGTTGTCGGGGGATGTTTGCAAACTGGTTGATTTGGGATCACAGTTGTATGAAGAAAATTATGTTTTAGAGTTCAATGATATTTCAAGCCCTAGAGCTCCAAGAAGAGACCCCACGAACACGGTTATGGTTTCTCCAATGGAAAAAAGTCCCTTGACTCAAGAAGATTCTCGGTACTTAAGATATATATCAATGAACGAAAGTAAGGCACCTAGTCCGCCTTGGTTGGAAATTTTCAATCAATTGAGTCCCACTTCTTCCAACAGCCCTCCTTTGGCTTTGTCTACAACAACAGTGAAGGATAACAGCAATTTTACACCAAGGCATCCTCACATTGAGAGCATCAAAAGCATATGGCACAAAGTTTGGACATTTTGCCATTCTCACTCAGCAGCGGACAGAATAAACCGGAGTCATCATCACTGGGGAAAAAGGTTAAGCTTTGGGCAAGCTGTAGATTCGTTACCAAAGCATACTAAGTCTTTCCACAATGGGAATAGCAGCATTAGGACAGGTCATCAAAAGCCAGAAAACATTATGAGACGGAGAATTGACATTGCACGAAGAGAAAAGAATCATCTTGTGACCAAAAGAAAGGCCCGCATTGGCAGGAAAAGATATCAACAACGAAGAGAACCGATAAAATATCGTTATCATAACGTTATCAAAACTTCAACTTTTCCCAATGGTCAAAAACTTCATTATTATTACAAATTGAATAAGAGAAGCTCCTATGCCAGAAAATTGCAAGATTGTACTTTAGAAAAAACATGTTTAGGCCAAATCAAGGGACGAACTCATGGATTACAACTTAGGTATCAATCCAAGATTGAAAAATTGGAGTATCTTTTACGTGGATATGATAAATAGCGAAAACTTTTATATGGAACCTTATCTAATTATGAAATATAAGAATTATCTTCGCCTGGAATTGGTCCGGTAATAGACTCATATTCTGTTAAAGCCTCACAAATAATATCAGCACCTTTCAATAATTCTGTTTCGGAAATTGTCAATGGAGGTGTAATCCTCATTCTTCCACTACTAGTAGCTTTTGAGATCACACCCTTTTTAGCCAAAATTGCAGATACTCTTTTACCTACCACTTTGGAATCTAAAACTAACGCAATAAATAAACCCTGACCTTCTACAGAAAGCAAATGAGGAGGACTCTTCTTTTTCATATAGTTCATAAAGATATCACCCAACTTTAGAGATCTTTCAGCTAATTTCTCGTCGATCAAGACGTCCAATGCTGCAATAGCGGCTTCTGTAGCAGGTGGAGTAGCTGCCATTGTAGAGCCCAATTCACCAACATTCATGACACCCATGACAGCATCATCACCAATGACACCACTTAACAGGAAAAGTCCACCTGAAATAGCTTTACCGAGACACACCAAGTCCGGTTTCAAGCAATCTCTGAAGGAAGCCAAGTTATAACCAGTACGACCAAATCCAGTTTGGACTTCATCAGCAATGAATAATACATTGTACTTCTTGCAAACCAGAGCAACGTTTGTAAGATAATCTGCTGGTGGGATGATTATACCTGCAGAACCCTGTATAGGCTCCACCATAAATGCGGCAACTTTGTCACCAAATTTCTTCAAAGCATTTTCCAAATCATCTATTTCACCATATCTAATAACCGTCCCATCAGGGAGAACAGGTCCAACGGCATTATCATATGGACCGAACGCTGGCTCACGTGGTGTTGTTAAAGCATGTGTGGAAATAGTGATACCATGATAACAGGCAGTCGTATTCAATATAATTGATTCACCAGCTGGGATCTTCTTAACGGTGACACCCCATTTTCTTGCAATTTTGACAGCAGCATCGGTAGCTTCTGCTCCACTTGTAAGAGCTACAAACTTATCGTAACCAAACAGCTTTGACAATTTTTTTGCAAATCTTGCATAAGAGACACTTGTCAATGCTGAATTGACCATCGAGCAGGTAGCCAAAGCATCTTGAGCTGCTTTGACAATTTTCGGATGGTTGTGGCCCATGTTGACAACAGCAAACATTCCCAAGAGATCAATGTATTCCTTTCCATCCACATCGTATAACATCGAACCTGAAGTTCTTTCGATAGCCACAGGTAATGGTGTGAAGCCTGAGGTGATGTACTTGTCGTAATCACTCACTACTTCCTCCGTCTTTGGCGTTATAGTGTTAATGGAAACTGTCATTATTGCAAGATATGAAGTTAGATAATGGTTGACAATGACTCATCTTGGTGGGAATTTGGCCGTTCTTATATGTTTTCTTCTGAAACTTTTTTAGCGATAAGATAACCGTTGATCGTTTTAAGTTGACGCTTAAAATGGAAGGTATTTGGGGCTGTTTGATGTTGTTTTTTCTTCTTGTTAAAAGTGTAACAAAGACAGAAAGGCAGGAAGAGCATTCTTCTGTAAATATTGACTTGACTTCAGGTAATGCTTCCACAGCGGTAATGTCTAAATTTGTTAAGGAAGGGTCAATACCTTCAGCTGACTTAGAACTGGAAGAAATACGAGCTCTTCAAGAAGAGCTGGTGTACTTGAAGAAAGAGGAACTGAAGAATAGAAAGACATTGCAAGAACAGTTGTACGAGAACAGAGTGAGGAAAGCTGCAGAATATCAAGAATTGACTAGTCAGCTGAACTCAACCTACAAGATCAATGAAAAGGATATGGAATATTACGAGGCCTTAAGGTTGAAGGACGAAATGAGGGAATTAGACAAACAGATCCAAGAAGAGGAGAGCTTAGAAGAATTTAGAAAGTGAGTTGAATTTTTCCTAAACAAACTCAGGCCATGAAACAGGCAAATACTAACGGAATAATAAAAGGCTGAAGATACAGAATGAGTTGAAAGAGAAGCAGAGATCTCGAGTGGTAGAGTCGATACCGACAAAGGTTCAAAAAAGGATCATAGTGAACAAAAAATCAGGTCAACGAGCCAAGAGACCGAAGGTAGATGACAGTCAAGTTTCTGCTGAGGAAAATGAGATAACGAAAACTGCAGCAAAGAGCTCTGTCCTCTTGGGTGGATACGACTCTTCATCGAGTGAAGATGAGTGATCTCCAGCTGCAATACCAAAGCTTTCTAATACCAGTTCGTGTAAAGGGTGTAGATTGATATTTTATCAACGACTATTGTTCAAGAATTTTTGACAATTTTGACAATTTTTTTTTTGGTCATTTTGAATCAACTAGAGCTAGCTATAATATAGAACATATTACCTTCTTCCACATGTCATTCTTTTCTACATTCCGTCCTTTGATAAAGGGGGTTTCCAGCAGCCTTTCACATTCAACGCTAATGTTACAATCTTCATCTTTGATAATAACAAGAAATCTGATCAAGACACATAGAGCTTCATACAAGAGATGGAGAAAAACAGCAAATGGTTACAAGAGAGGAGTTGCAAACAGAGCTCATGGTAACGCCGGTTGGTCTAACAGAGTGCTCGATGATTTGTCAGGAACGAAGTTGTCTAAGCGCAGTGGTCATGGAAATCAAACTGTAAGGATTAAGAAATTGTTACCATTTTTGTGATTTAGATATTCGAATCATCAATGTATATAGCAAAGAATAATAGAAACTGGGATGAATTATTTATCAAAACTGTGTAATTTTAGTGTACATTTATTTTGTCTACTTATCTATATATTTTAATTCATATATAAATGGGCAATGCAATTTATAGATTGTAACGCAAAATTTTTTCACTTGTATTCATGCTCCTTCCATTCACCTGTTGTATCATTTCTCTTGAGTTCAGTGGTTGGAAAGTAGTGGTAGTTAGTCTTCAACGTTACCGCATATGGGATATTGTCATAAGTTACACAACGCAATTTGACGTATGTCTTATCAGAGATGGACTTGACAACTTCCATGAATGAATCTAAATCAGGAGTAGCTACCCCATTAACATGAGTAATGAAATTGGTAGAATGAATACCATAGTGTCTTGCAGGAGACCCATGGGCTCTGCTTATGACGTAAATGCTTGAAGGCAAATTTTTCATCAATTGTCTGACACTTTGATGTGGGGCTTGTAAAATTGCTCCAGACCAAATTACCAATTGGCTTGTATTTAAAACTTTTGTAGGTATCGTCTCCACTTTCAAGTCAAGAACTTCCTTCTTTCTCACAATCTTGAAATCCAACATCTTCTTTTGGTACATGACATTCATATCTCTAGTACGGTTTACTGGTGTTCCGTCAATAGAAAGAATGACATCACCTGGAAGTAAAGGATTTTCTGGGTTTCCCGGTCTTGCAACGCTGACTCTTGCAACGCCCATAAATTGGACTCTATCAGGTTGGGAATCCTCCAACTTCTGGATCCACTCTTCTGGAACCTTCTTAACTCTAGCTTGAGTAATTGGCAAAGAAGAGAATTCCAGTTCAACAATTCTCAAATCTGGAACTGGTGCACCATTTTGAAAAGTTTTGATAACATCGATTAAATCAACAACATCAATTGCCATCTTGTAAACGTTATCGGTATCACCTCTTCTATCACCCAAAAATGATAACCAAATAGCCCTAACGGTACCATCAGAATCTGCCAAGACACCGGAGTTGCAGTGAGAAGCAAGACTTGAATCAGTTTGAATGCTTTCCAAATTGGTACCTCTATATCTAGGTTGAATAGGACAAGCTGGAACATTAAGAGAGGCAATATCTGTAATTTTTGTTTCTGAAGTTACAACTCTGAAGTTATAATTAAATCCAACAAAAATGCATTTGTCTCCAATGTGAAGCGGAGTTTCACTGAACTTTGGAGTTTCAATTGGGGCGATGACCAAAGATGGATCGTATTTGACAATTGCATAGTTTTGAGTTGGATGCAAAAATACAACTTTAGCTGGTACAATTGCGGATTCAGCAACTGTGACGAAGACGTCCAACAAGTCATGAGGAACTGTATACCTTGAGATCAAGACATATCCATTTTTGGCATCGATTACAAGACCATAATGTCTTTTTCTTTCAAATGGATACAGATCCAATGGCACTGGTAAAACACTTTGAACCATTACAAAGCTCTTTGATAACCCAACACAACCAGAAAATTCAGTTCTGATATCTGTGATTCTTGCCTTTTGTGGAGTTAACGGAAGAGGTGGTAATGGTTTATCTTGGATATCCGTGAAATCCCACAAACCGGTTACATCATTTCTCTTAGCCAACCTGAAAGTAGAGTGCCAATGACGATCAATTAAAATTGTTGAAACATTTGGAGAATGTAAATCTGTCAAATGCCTGAATGAAACGGTAACTCTACTTCCATCTGGAATTTGCTTCATTATCTCAATAAAAGTGTCCATATCAGGAGTATCTTTGTCATCAACTGAATCAATGATCCATCCACATTTATCTTCATTGTCAAAATAAAATGACCCGGCAGAGTTATTCACAAATACTCCCTTCACAGGGATACAGTATATTCTGGCCATTTGGTAACTCATATCATTAAATGATGCCCCACAAACATCCAAATAACGATCAGGTGTGATCGCATGCAAATCTCCAACCTGACATTGAACTTCAATATCCTCACCGCTCCTTTGAATAGAAAGAGTGATGGTCTCACCAACAGAGGAATCTAAAATTTCATCAACTTTGATGAAAGTAGAGATATCAACACCATTGATGGCAACTAAATTATCTCCTTCTTGTATTTTGCCATCAGCTGGACCTTCAGGTAAAATGACTTCAGCTACCAACAATCCGATAGAACTAGGAAATAATTTTCTCAGACGTTCTTCAGTTTCCAGTCTCAAACCTAATCTACGACATTCATCAAATGGTCTTAGTATCCACTGAACTTGAATTGTACCCCTCGTTATTGGTTGCGACTCTTGCACACATTTTAAAGCCCTTGCCGATCTATAAACAGGTAAGAAGAAATCTGTGGACGAATCGGTACTACCACCTGCTTGTAAAGCGACAGCATAACCATCGATATTTACAACTGGGGAACCAGAAGACCCACCAGATGCACTTGCAGCAGCCTGAATATATTCTGTATTGAAATCGTTGTATGTCAATCCACCATACTCTGGTGCATTTCTATCCAATCTTGAGATGAACCCAGCCAAAATTGATAATTTTTCCCCGGCATCATTACCAACAACTCTGATTTCTGCTCCAACTTTAGCCAAATCCGGCTTCAATTCCAAGGCTTGTATTTTCATATACTTAATGTTGCTTGGATCAAATTTCAAAAAACCGAAATCATGAACAGGGTCTCTATAAATTGGGATAACATCACATTCTTCATGATTGTCAAAGACAGCATAACCCCAGAATGGTCCCACACCAACAACGTGTCTATTAGTCATTATGATTCCTTTTTCAGCATCAACAACGAAACCAGTGGCCTCACTGACAACTGCAGAGTCAGAATCAAAATTTGCAGTTTGTGCAAAACGAATAGATACAACAGACTTAACCACCTTTTCAATGGTTTTTTGCCAGACCTGGTTATCAGTCCTGGGAAGATTTTGAGAAAGAAATGCTCCTTCATCTGATGTAGCTTCGACCATTTCGTAATCATTGTTGAGATCACTGACATCTTCAATGTCGACATCATCAGACATCTCAATCTTTGAAGCCTTGTGCAATCTGCCATTTGTTTCCTCGGATAGCAGCCTTTTAACAGTCATATTAGGAAATGTGAGAGTCTTGTGATATATGTTATGAGTATTTGAAGCCCGAGATGATCTAAATCACTTGATTTTGAGCAGGATGATCTAAAATAAAAGGGAATGAACTTTAGTAAAGCGACACTATACAGTTGAGAACAATAGCTTATCTTTTTAGGGAAGCGAATCAAGCAGATAACAAAAGTAGAAATGCAAACACTATCTTTTCAACAACTTGTCTATAACTTCTTTTAAATGACTAACTCTCTAGTTCACAAATTTTTTTTTTTTTCAAATGATTTTTTTTCAAGTGAAGTGTTTATTGGATCTGCTTTTAGTTGTCTTGGCCCTTGAACACGACCATTCTTTCCATTTGGCATATTCATCTTCAGGTTGAAGAAGTTTATTTACCGATAGCATATTACCCATAGACGGAATTTCTATATTGGCACTGCTGTAATAACCGTATTGAAACTTCAACTGCTTGACCCACTTTGTATCTTTGAAAAATTCGTTGATCAAGTTGATCCATTCAACCAAACTTTGCTTCAAAAGACCTCCATTTTGTAGACTGTGAAGTTTATCGTAAAACGCCCTTTTGACGCTAGGCTTGCTGTTCAATACATCGTGATGAACAATCATATAGACCAAGGCAATTAGCCCACACAACAAGGCCCATTCATGTTTGATTCTATTGTGATACTCACTAAAGGTTAGCAAAACATTGGTGGTCGTATCTTGCGGAAGCTGAAACTTGTTGCAAAAAGATATCACTTCTGCTGTTGAAAGATGCACTTTTTTGTTTGGTGATAAAAATGGTGTCACGGCTTTGATAGTGGATGCAGTTTGAAACGGAGACTGACCCAATTTCTCTAACGTTGTTCTATTCAATGCCCCAGGTGGTCTCCCTCTGGTTCTTTTGGAAGGTGATTCGGAGCTTCCAGGCGTTTTTGGATCATCAAATAAACGCTTTCTGGCAGAAGAAGATGGTGTGACTGCCATACTTCTGGGAGTTCTACTCGATTTTGGGGTAGACTTATTGCTTTGCTTTATCTTAGAAGGAGTTGCTGGATTTGATTTGGTAGGGGATCCGTTGGATAACATCTCTCTCATATCCAGTAGCAATTTATTGGATGTAATCGGCAGCATGGGCACTTTGTCCAATATAGGGCTAGGTAGTTTATACTTCAACTGCAATTTCTCAACTCCCACAATTGCACACAAATGGTATCTAGCAACTTCCTCTTGTTGTTTCAAATTTAGTTTCTTGGCAGATAAATTATACAACCTGTCAACATAATCCACAAGGGTTGAAGGAAACTCGCCTTCGAACGTGGGTATAACTTCTTCCAATGCTTTCTTAATCAATTTGGACGCCATTGCAAACACTCAATCCCTCTGGAAGTTAAACCGATTTAATTTGTTTTTTACAAAAACAAAAAAAAAATAGAGCTCAAGAAATTTACTCAAAAGAATTCTATGACTGCTCGACTAAGAACGCCATCAGTCTATCAATCAATCAGTCAATCAAACATGTTGAACCCATTTTTCAAGACATCAACGAGGGTATCGATCTTATCAATGCAACATGCCGGGTTCAGTACATCAGTCTCACTCAGACAAGCAACCAAGGATTTACCAGATATTCTAACCACGGAAGATACTTCTAATTTGCCAAAGGAAATCGTCAGTGGTGCTCCCGCAGAGCTCTCCGCCAAAAGAATTGTCAGAATCTATAAGGAGGCTAAATCTGCCACTCAAAGTGGTGCACACAACCGTTATTTCTGGAAAATTGACTGGGACATATATGGAAAAGGAAATAGATGGGAAAATGATTTGATAGGTTATCAAGGATCAGCCGATGTAATGCAAGGAACAAGAATGAATTTTGATACTAAGGAGTCAGCAATCAGGTTCTCAAAAGGTCAAGGCTGGGATTTTTACGTACAAGAACCAAAGGAGAGAAAGTTTAGAAAAAAGGAGTATGCTGTCAACTTTTTGCACTCTCCCGGCAAGTTGAAGCACATTAGGACCAAATGAGCATCCAATGAGCACCATACATTGCCTATGTCAATTCATTTTTTATGATGGCTCATTTTTTGTCCCAAATTATTTATTTATTTACTTATCTGCAAGTTTATTTATTTATTTAACTATTTAACTATTTATTTATTTATTTATCTACCTATGTATTCATTATAGTCCAGTAGATATCCCATTTATCTGAGAGCTGAATTTCTTATCAAGTTGGTCATCTGAACAGTGTTTCTTTGTGAGGAATTGTAATTATAATTTCAATCGCTAGAACTATTTATCGTGCTATCGACAACAAATTGAAATTAAACCAAAAAAAACAAAAGAGTTAATAGGGTTTTTTCTAACTTGAAACCATTTTGAAACCACAAGTGACGATATCCTTAAATAGCGAAAGACGACCTAGCAATAATCTGTATTCATCATGCTGTCACAGAAAAGAAGCTTTCCTGCTGACATGGA
Source organism: Nakazawaea ernobii (assembly GCA_030567655.1). Taxonomy (NCBI): domain Eukaryota; kingdom Fungi; phylum Ascomycota; class Pichiomycetes; order Alaninales; family Pachysolenaceae; genus Nakazawaea; species Nakazawaea ernobii. The sequence goes on from JAJLSN010000027.1 coordinate 21,163, forward strand.
TGATATGGACGATTTTTTGAATAGATTGGAAGGAGAGGTGAAGACAAGGAAACTCCATTCAGAGGGATCATCATCTACCACTCCAGTACAGCGTCAAGTTTACAACCAACGGAACAGTGAAAAAGTTAGCAATGTAGAGCATCATTCGTTCAGTCGTGTGGGTGAAGCTCTCCCTGAGCCGAATTATAAGGCTCTCAGTCCCAGCCCTGAAACTCCTGTTACCAATTTGGACAGATATAATGAAGCGCCAACGTTACAACAAGAGAGCCCGCCAATGGCTTCCCCTGATCCAGATATTGTAAAGGGAGAAAGTAAATCGAATAAGCGATTTCTCTCAAGTGTGGAACTGATTGGGATCGAAAATACAGCCAAAAATTTGCAAGCTGCCATCTATAAGATATTAGAGGAAGTTCCCAAATTTTCGGATTTGAAAGACTACACCTCAGATGATCCTGAAATATTGAACAGCAAGTATTTCGTCCTAGCAGCAAAATTGAAGGAAGCGACTGAAGAAGGAAGATTGAAAATCTTCAATGATTTAGTTGAGTTCTCTGAAGATTCGTTGTTTCATGATACATCAGATTTACGAGATGAGATAAAGGCTCCAATAGAATATGTCATATTTGATAGCAATAACAACCAGCGGCAAATGGTGAACATTAATTATGATGATTACGTTGATTGCGTACCGCCCCCATTGCCAGTTATAAAGGACGACCATTTATACGACCAGGTCTTTGCCCACAAATCACTTGAACTATCAAAATATCCTGACTATATAGATGAGACGAATGAGAGGCTCATCTTTTTAGGAGAGAGCGTCATGTCAAATATTGTCAGTAGATTGTTCTACAGAAGGTTCCCGGAATTACGGGATGACTTCTTGGTCAACGAAAGAAGGGAGTTACTATCATCCACTAATTTGACAAAATGGTCTAGCCTATATTCATTGGACCAACAGGCTGACTCGATGGTACAGCATGCTAAGATGAAGCAAAAATATTATGGAGAATGTTTCTATGCCTATGTTGGTGCTCTTTCAGTACAATTTGGTGACGAAATCAGTGTCATCCTGAGATGGATAGAAGCTTTGATAGAACCAGCTATACAAAGGTTGAATTTGGCCGAGCCAATCAGAAAGTCGGCAAAGGGAGAGCTCAATTTGCTGATTGGGTCACAATCCTGCACTCCGTCATATCATACAATTCAAGCAGGTGATAATATGAGACATCTTTTTGTAGTTCAATGTCGGATGGGAAGTGAAGTCATAGGAGAAGGAGAAGCACCCAATTTGAAAGATGCTCAAATCAGAGCCGCGATGGCTGCATTGAAAAATCCTGATTTGATGGATAAGTATACAAGAATGAGCAGGCTAAATCCACTGAGCAGTTCTAACAGATTGATGATTGAAGATGGAAGTAGGAAAAAGGATGATTTTCAGGTGAAGGGCTCGAGTCTGATGGTGGTTTCCAATAAATTCAATAATAGATCTTTGGAAGTAGACCTTCCAATCATTGCGCCTGATATGGACAAATCGACCATAGATCTCAAGTCTAAAGAAAGACTTTATTCACTCTTGCAGCAATCCAGAAAGATTCCCCAATATGACATGGAAAGAGTGGATGATGCCAATATGAAAGCGACGTTATCAGTTGATGGTATTCCTCTCGTCATTGCTTTTGAAAGAAACAAGAAGATATCTTCTCAGAAAGCCGCTCAAGTTCTCTTGGCCAATTTGGGTGTGTTGAAGAGCCTCAATTTTTTATAGATTCTCTTATCAACATGATGTTTATATCGATTTGATTGTTTATGTAGAAGTTTGTCAAACGACAAGAAAAAAAAATAAAAAAAATCTTAAATAAACACAAAAAAGTAAAATATAATTGAAATAAGTATAACAAGAACTGACGTCCTGAAAATTACACCTTTTTGCTCTGCAATCAGACCTTTCTCACGGATACTAAATCAAGACTGTGCTGTATTTTAATAACTGAAAGTAGCATCAGGTTCATTCCATCACTTCACTAAGTAAGTGACTGATACTACTGCATCAATAAAAAGAATGTCTTATAGTCGACATCCCGATCGATCAGACCGGTTTTCTGGTCCTGATAGGTTTCGATTCAACAGAAATAGCAACAACGAGATACCGCCGTCTTCACGTGGCTCAAGGGAAGTCAACAATAGGCCGAACTTCATCAACAAGGATTACCCATCCTCACGTTATAGTGATCGAACGACACCTTTCAACAAATATCATGATCGCTATCGTTCAAAATTTGATGACGAGCCACCAAGACATGAGTATGAAAGGAGTGTACCTCCCATTACTTCATCCCGTTCTAGTTCGGCTTCTGAGTACAAGCAAAATGGCCATGTTCTGAGTAGCTCCAGGGAAAGAATTGATAGTTATGGCTTCTCGTCTCAGAACGAAAGTTATCAAGAACCTGAGCCAATGCCGACGAATGTCACATATCTCACAGAACCTTATAAAGCTCAAAAGCATCACTCTTCAAACTTGCGAGTCACAGTGGCCACCGAAATCAAAAGATCGTATAAAATTATGTACGATCCTGACTTGAGTAAAGATAAGTCAGAGGGTAAAACACCAAAGTATCGGAAAAATGATTCTGTTGTCAAGCCAAAAGATCCTAGGACAATAATGCACAAATACCCAGTTTATCATGTTCATCACAAATTATCCAACAAGACTTTATACCGTGAATTGAAGCGAACAAGATTCGTTCATGATGAAAACTCTCTTGGCCCACCACCGGATAATGAAATAATCATATGGGGATTCTCCATCAATACATCTGAAAGTTTGATAAAAAATAATATGAAATCTTTTGGCCCAATCGAACAGTCTTTAATGGTAGTTGACAAAGTAACTGGTGCTCCTTTGGGAGTTTATCGTTTGAAATTTCTTGGTTCCCCTGATAAGTCTGCCAGCCTTGCCAGAGCAGTTGTCAATCAGACGGATAGAAAAATGAAGTTGACTGGTAAGACGATCCGTTCATCTTTGAATGGATCAGACAATAAGGTTCTTGATGAAATCATCAGCTCAAAACTTGGGCTGAAGCGAAGACAGACACAAGAGAAAGTTTCCGCTTTAAAGCAAATTCCCAAAGGTCCAAAAGGTCCTAAGAGTACTCAAAAACCTTCGGATATAAGTGTTACCAAATCGTTGATGGAGATAGGATCAGCGGAGGTAAAGGCTCTTTTCAACGACTCAGCAATCAACGACGTATCCCAGTCTAACTCAAAGACTTTGGTCTCACGATCCACCACAAACCACATCAAGAATCTTGAAGAATTTACAGTTCCAGAAGATCTTAAGGATTACATTAAAGGAAGACCGTTCATTTTTATCCAGATGTCGAATGCTCCAATCAGCGTTGCAAGCATGAAATCCTACTTACATAGCTACGCCTATACAAGGGTACTTTTAGATAAAGCTGGGTTTTTTATTGTATTTAGGTGTCTTAAATACGCAAATGACTGTTTCAGATCTGAGTTTGGCAAGGAGGTTATGATACCTGCAGAGAATTCGAGAAGAATTCTTTGCAAATTAAACATGCAACTTGTGGTTTCTGCGGGTTGGGATGATCTTTTCACAGGACCTGAGATTATATCTGATTCAAGAAAATTTTTGTTGAATGATTTCAAAATGAAATTGATCAGAGACGTTTCAGACGAACTTAATGCTACCGTGATGGATCTTCTAGATCCTAAAAACTTTCCTGATGCGGTTGCAAAATTAAAGGAAGCAGCCGAGAAGAAGAAAGTGTCAGTCCCACCTCCTGTTAAATCTGAAATGGTTGATTCTCCCCATGCTTTTGTCAATACCACAGATATTTTTTCAATCAACAGAGGAGACTATAAGCTTCTTAGGTTACCAAATATAAAGAAGACGTCTTTTGGCAACAAGAGAGATAGAGACGCTAAGAATGTCAAAAAACTATCAAGAAAGAGTAGATTTGACATGCTTCCAATGAGTCACGCTTTGAACTACAATTCAGACGATGAGAGTAAGACGGGTACTCCAGAAGAAACGCCTGCTCCAGAGTCTGAATCTGATGATGAAGAAAACGCTGTTCAAGAAAAAGAAGCACTTAACGGGGCTGGACTGACATCCATCAATGCCGAATCTATACCGGAAGTGAAGAAGTCAAAACTCAAACTAGATATAACAGGTGAGGATTTTGACGTGGATATGGAAGACCCGGTTTCAAAACCAACCACACCAGAAGATGGGCCCGAACAAAAAGTTGCGTCAATAAAGGAACCCGCTGCTACCGAACAGAAGGGCGAAGCTGAACAAGCTGAACAACAACAAGAAGAAGACGAAGAAAGAGAAGAGGAAGAAGAAGAAGAGGAGGCAGAAGAAACGAAGGCTGATTTTTCAAAAATTGATCCTCGTTACAGGCCCTTCACTAACGTCCCATTCCCAGTATACGAACCTTCGGAAGACATGTTCGTCGATTACGATTTGATTTCTTCCTTATCAATCATCAAGGATCAAGAAGACTTCGAGCTGCTGAAGGAGGTATTTAGTAATATCGCTCCATCGTTACAAATTCAGAATGTTGACTATTGGGTCTGGAAGCAGAAAGATTCTCGTTCACAAAATGAGCTTTTTGAAAAGCTTAACACACTTAATGGAAACTCTGCGAAAGCAGAGGAGGATCCGGAATTGGATGTGTCTTTTGAAAATAGCTCCGGCTCATGGAAAAGTGAGGGCTTCAAAAAGATTCTGGATAAAAAGAAGGCTGCATACTTGCCTCATAAACGTAGGCTTGATCAGCCATTGAACACTGTTGAGCTTGCTGTTGAAGACACGAAACAGCAAAATTCTGGGTCTTCGACAAGTAACTCTAACAGCAACCCAGCAAACAATGGTTTACAAAGTTCTCGTGTTAACAGAGCTAACAACCGAAGATTGGTTGCTGATATAAAGTCGATCAGTACCGAAACAGACTTGTTGGAGTTGAATCTGTTAACAAAACGTAAGAAACCTGTCTCATTTGCACGTAGTGCTATACATAATTGGGGGCTCTATGCATTGGAACCGATTTCTTCTGGAGAGATGATTATAGAATACGTCGGTGATCGCATCAGACAACAAGTTGCAGAAGTCAGAGAGAAGAGGTATCTCAAATCCGGTATAGGGTCATCCTATCTTTTCCGTATTGACGAAAATACAGTCATAGATGCTACCAAGAAAGGAGGGATTGCTCGATTCATCAATCATTGTTGTATACCCAGTTGTACAGCTAAAATTATTAAGGTTGAAGGTAAGAAGAGGATAGTCATTTATGCTTTGAGAGATATTGCGGCGAATGAGGAGTTGACGTATGATTATAAGTTTGAAAGGGAGACCAACAACGATGAGAGGATTCCTTGTTTGTGTGGTGCTCCAGGTTGTAAAGGTTTCTTAAATTAGTACATAAAGTTTCATAATGGTATTGTATAATAATATTGATCTTGAACTTGAAAAAATAAAACACAATTATTTAAAAAAAAAACTGCGAAAAAAAAGCTTCCCCACCAGGAGTCGAACCTGGAATCTTCTGGTTCCAGAAGTGACTAACGCAAATCGTAGCCAGACGCCGTGACCATTGGGCCATGAGGAACGAAGCTTAACCGGGGTTTATTGTGAGCATTTAGATACGCTCACAAGCAAATACACCCTCCAAATCAGGAAACTCGCGTTATTTGTAACATTTTTGCATTGAATGGTGGTGGTATAAAGCTGAATGAAAGCCTCTCATGAAGCTGCATCACTTGATTGAAATCAAGCCGGGCGTTCAAATTAAACTGAACGATATTTGTTGATAAAAAGCGCTGAAATGAAAAATAAAATTGGATCTCTATGTCAGCAAGTCACAAGGCCTGCACACAAAATGGGTCCGTTTCCTCCTTCTTGGAAATCACGCCATAAGAACCGAAGATATTCATTAGTACTACTGTCGGCATTAACGAGGCTCAGGACTCAGTGGAATCTTTGAAGACGTTTCCTGGTTAGAAAGACCATTTGACTAAATTTGTCACGATGAGCTCTGCGTTTGTGAAGAACAGAACTTTGATATTTAGCGATATTAGCACATTATTAACAAAAGGCAACAAGAAAACGGTTCTCAAAATATGACAAGTGCAGTGCTTTTGCTCTAATACAATATATCTCTCAAATTCCCATTCAGAAAAACAGTTAGAGCACCCCATCGTCGTTTGATATTCGCTACGCTACAACGGTAGAGCCGATTTAATTGGCAGTATGCCAACCCTCTTACCTCACCTCAGTTATAAATATGATTTAGATGTGTGATCTTGTAGCCGGGGCGACAAATGGCTGGATAGTAATAAAAACTCTTTTGTAAAAGAACAAATGTAAAACCCACAGTAAAGCACTTCAAGCAAAGCTAACAATCGCTAAGTGTTATCAACAACCTGAACCACTATCCGACCTCCGATACTTAAATGTTCACATTGAAGACCAAGGGTGAAGGGAAAAGTACTAATTCGCAGCTTGAAACAGTTCAAAAGCCCGCTTCAAGAGAAAGATAAATAACTTTTATTAAAATAGTTTTTTTCTTAAATTTTTATTTTTTCACCAACACTTGAAAAATTTAGAACGTTGTTAATGCTACATCATTG
>JAJLSN010000028.1:0-21913 GCA_030567655.1 Nakazawaea ernobii
CACCTTGTTCTTCATCTTCATCTTCTTCATCCATATCTTCACCTGCAAAATGTCCATAAATAGATATGAATTCGATGAAATTTTTAGTTAAAAAATTCTCATCATCAACTTTTTTCAGCTTTTTAATAAAATCTCTTCTAAACCCACCTGGAACTCTTAAATCATTAACACTAACTTCTTCAACAAAACTGGATTCCAAATCGTTCTCGTCATCATCTGCTAAATGAGAGCTGAACTCACTGAAACTATTCAGCCTCTTCTTCGATTCTTGCCTATCCACCCAATTATATAAATCTCTCGTCATATCTCCTCCTTGCAATTGTAAAGAATCAAACTTATCAGAATTATCTGTCGAATTTACTGGGACCAAGCTAGTCTCACTATCATGAACAAGGTGCTTGTTCACCGTTGATACAACATCTGGCGATGCAGTAGGTGAGAAATTGTTATTATTAGATTTCGCTGAAATCAAATTCGATAACACACTCTGTCTTCTTTGATTCGATGATCTTGAATTCAAAACTCGTAATGAGGAAGAAGGAGTCTCAAAACCATCAACTGTCACCGGGTGTCTCCCTTGAGGTTGTAATACTGTGCTTTCCGTTACCACAGATGATGCTGAACCTTGTAATTGTGATGCAGATGCAGATGCAGATGGTGATGATGATGGCTGTTTAGTTGTATATTTAGCGCTGAAATTTCCAGTGACAAAATCATCTTCAGGGTCCAACGATGTATCGTTATTATTTTTAAAAGATCGAACTATTGGAATCCCGTTACCATTTGAATTTGGAGATGACATGTCTGTTCATTGACTTTAAACATTTATTTTTCAAAACATTTTCTAATTTTTTTGCTTTTGTGTCTTTGGATTTTTTTTTCTTCACAATAAGAAATATTTTCCTATCCCATCTATAGCCTGGCACAATTTAACCTCTGTAAACTAACGAAATAAGGGAAACGGGACGCACTATAATCGATTAATCACTTAGAGCTGTTCTATGGTGTGTTAGAAAATATTAGTGTGACGGTAGTAGGAAGCTCTATCATTGAAGAGAATCAAAAATGGAGGTTAATTCCCATTGATTGACATTCCGATTGGTCAAACACCCCCCTCCGTTTTCAAAAGTGAAAAATGCGAAAAGTCAAAGAAGAGAAATGGTATAGGCCAATTTGTCAAACCACAAACCGAAGTGACTGGTCTTAATGTTGAATCAAGTGACTTTTAGTTTGTCGTAGACAGTGGGGAATCAGTCTGTAACAGGTTCAAAGTTTACCACATACAATTCGCGAGCCGAGGTTTTGATGCATTGAAGGAACAGCAGCTTGAGGTTCATTGTATATAGCCATGGCAAGAGGAACAAGATGGAATGGACGCAGCTCATAGAGCCGTGGAGTTATTGAGCTTGGAGTGTGATAAGAGATAAGCGCCAGAGTCGTGTATGTATATCTGATCTGGTGATTAGTAATTTCTCCGCCTGTGCACACAATTGTGGAGTGGGCGGATCTTTCTACATACAGCAGAGAGAGAACTTTGTTATTTAACTTGTTTACCTTACATTCTCTCCCACTTTATCAACTCCCAACGTTGAAGAGCAGCACATTATTTAAAGAGAATGTCAGTATTCATCTCTGGAGCTTCAGGGTTCATCGCCTTACACACAATTGATGTCTTGTTATCAAAGGGTTACAAAGTGATTGGCACAGTTAGATCGTCAGATAAAGGAGATAATTTGATCAAGAATTTCACACAGAAATACCCAAATGCTCAATTGGAGTATGAAATAGTCAAAGATATCAGTGATGATGGTGCATTTGATGATGCTTTGAAAAAATATTCAGATGAATTGCAGTTTGTATTACATACAGCTTCTCCTTTTGCATATGGTTTCAACAAGGATAACGATGAAGCATACTTGAAGCCTGCTGTCAACGGTACCACCAATATATTGAAGGGTATTAAAGCGTATGCTCCAAAGGTTAAGAGAGTGGTTGTCACTTCTTCATTTGCTGCAATTGCTAATAGACTGGAAGATCCAAAGACATTTACGCATACTGAAAAGACGTGGAATCCAATCACTTGGGAAGTGGCAAAGAAGGATGAAATTACAGCTTACACGGGATCAAAGAAGTATGCCGAATTACTGGCTTGGGATTTCGTCAAGGAGGAAAAGCCTAATTTCACATTGACAACTGTTAATCCACCATATGTACTTGGACCACAAGAATTTGAAGATTCTTTACAAAATCCAACTTTGAATACTTCGGCAGAAATCATCAATGAATTATTGAAAACCACTCCAGCAGAAGATGGTAAATCATTCGACAGATTTGGATTGGCTGTTGATGTTCGCGACGTGGCTTTATTACACGTTTTACCATTGGAGAATGAGAAATTGGCAAACCATAGATTGTTCCCATGTAGTGCAAAGTTTTCGAGTCAAAGTATTTTAAATTTGATCAATGAAAATTTCCCACAATTAAAGGGAAAGATTTCTAAAGGTTCACCACACAGCGCTGCAGAACTTGAAACAAAAATTCCAAGTTATGATATTTCTGAAACTTTGAAATTAACCGGTGTTGAATTGGTTCCATTTGAAAAAACTATTATTGATAGTATTAAGCAGATATTGGATTATCAACTGAGAAATTAAATATGGTGCTTACTTTTTTTCAATATTAAATTTATTTACAAGTTTTCTATCTATTATCTGTATATCTCTTCAAACGGCCTTGTGTCATTGAAACAACTTTCGAAAACTTCATTGACAACCTTCTCAGCATGCTCTTCCGATTCACACCCAGGATTCTGAGTCACACTTATTATAGCTCTTCTCTTGACACATTCTTGATGTCCCTTTCCAACTTTACCTATGGCTCCATACCAAAATTGTAACATCATCCTACATTCTCCGCTTAATGAAGATGCCCTAATTTCTGAACAAGCATGATGTTTCAAATTCATCCAATCCACTTTGAATTTCACGTTATCATAAAAATGCACCAATTCATGTGTCATCGTGTCTTCTAAATGATACTTATCCAGAATGAGATTTTGACAAAGCATTATACCCATCTCCGGATTATAACCTCCAGCCATTTTATCACCTTCGCATGCCTCACACACCATCTTGGTCGGGTGAAACTCTCCGGGCTTCACTTGTTCTATTTGTTCAATCATGAATCGTACCGAGGGAGAATATTTCAACATCCAATCTCTAAATTCATAACATCTTTTACAATCATCTCTTGATGTCTTGATTGCCAGATCCTCTTCATATTTCTTGGCCTCATCCGGTGTGATCCCCAAACCGGCAAAGCCTAAATAAGGGCCAGCATAATATTGTAAAGTTCTCTTCCCCCACGTGAAAGTGCTGAAATCTGTATCTTTATCTTCACTCATCACCAACCTTTGATATGGATATACTTCGTTGTTTGGGATTGCAATTTTTCAAACTTGTGTCTACAATTTGTTCATTTCACAGACGACTTTTTCCGCTGCTTGAAATTTTTTAATTTTTTTTTTTATTCTTTTTATTTCAAACAGAAGAAGAAGAAGAAGAGGAAGAAGAGGTAGAGAGACTTGTCAAGATCAAAAAAAATATCTCGCAAATATGTCACGTCCTGAAGAATTAGCACCTCCAGAGATTTTCTATAATGATTCAGAATCTTTCAAATATACATCATCCACAAGAGTTCAACATATCCAAGCAAAGATGACTTTGAGATGTTTAGAATTATTGAATTTAGACCCATCTGAACCTCACTTCTTGATAGATGTAGGATGTGGTTCAGGATTAAGTGGAGAAATATTGACAGAAGAAGGTTATAACTGGGTGGGGATGGATATTGCACCTTCGATGTTGGCGACTGCATTGGATCGTGAAGTTGATGGAGATTTATTTCTAGCTGATATTGGTAATGGGATACCGTTCAGAGCTGGTACATTTGATGCTGGTATATCGGTATCTGTTGTCCAATGGCTTTGTAATGCTGAAGGTTCTAATGCGGACCCTAAAAAGAGGTTGATGCATTTCTTCAACACATTATATTCATCATTGAAAAGAGGAGGGAAATTTGTTGCACAATTCTATCCAAAGAATGATCAACAACTGAAGGACATTATCGATTCAGCAAGACTTGCAGGTTTCCAAGGTGGTATTATTCAAGATGATCCTGAATCACAAAAAAATAAAAAATATTATTTGGTACTAACTGCTGGTTCAACAGATAGACAAATTAACATGGATGGTGTCACTGTGGAAAAGCAAGAGAAAGTTAAAAAATTGAGTAAGAAGATGATGAAGAAATTGGAATCGAAGAAGGACTATATCAATAGGAAGAAAGAATTGATGAAGAAAAGAGGTAAAACAGTGGCCAATGATTCTTCGTTTACGGGAAGGAAAAGACGTCCTCGATTCTAGTAGTGTTTATCTGTATACATATGTATCCACATATCTGTGTCTTGTTCTTTGGAGTTTAATTATAAATAAAGGGAGTTTAATATCATCATCACTGTCATTTGTGTAGCGTATTTTTTTTTAGTGTGTAAAAGTTCAAATGAAGAGACTCAAAAGAAAAAAATTTTGTTTTGTTCGAATAAGAAGAAAAAGAACAAGAGGAAGAAGAACGACAACGCCAACATCGCTTGACTCCACTTGACTTCAGACTCCGAGATCAAAATCTAGAATGTTCAACCTTTTCAACAGAAGGGCAATCACGTCCAGTGTTGGATTGTTCAAAAGCTCCACAACACCAACAACAATACAGGCCCAGGGATACAAGAGAATAGGCCAAAAGATAGTAAAAGTGTATCAACCATTACCGCCTTTGAGAGATGGAAAGCCTTTAATGGAGACGATATTACAAACACAAAGAGAAAAACTTGATCCAAAAGGTTTAAAATCACAATTATTACAAAATGGTAATCCAAAGAAACTTAGAGCTGGTGATATCATCAAGATCAGTTACAAAAATTTCTCAAGGGCTCCGTTAAACGGTACAGTCATCGCCATCAAGAGATCGGGACTGAGTTCAAGTATATTGATCAGAAACAAGGTGAATAGAACCGGTGTGGAACACCGTATTCCTGTTTTCAATCCTATTGTTGAGAGAATAGATATCATCACAAGACCAAATGTCTACAAGAAGAGAACAAAGCATTACTATATCAGAAATAATAGATTGGATGTCAAAGAGGTTACCAACAGTACCAAGAAGAGATAGACCCTTGTATATACATAAGAAACTCATTGTACATATTTCAATTCAGTTATGATAATATCTCTTTCGATATCAACTCGATGTAATTCTAATAACTCGTGTCTGCTTTCTCTCTCTCTCTCTCTCTCTCTCTCTCCACACACAGTGTGTTTGAAAAAAAAAAGCACTTCGAAGAATTTTTGCAAAATGGACGAAAAAGATAAAAAATACCATTTTGGGCTGGTGATCAATTTTAATTACAAAACACACCATATCATTTCTCTTTACAGTCAGTCATGTACAAACAAGCCTTAGTCTTGACAGCTTTAATTAGCTCTATCAATGCTTTCGAGATCGATATCAAGAAGATCTTGGAATTCACCGTTTCAAGAAACCAGTTCACTCCAGAACAATTGAGAGAATTCACATTGTTTGTAAGAATTATATATCGTGATTGGACTGTTGAATACATTGCTCTTGGTTCAATCGTTTTTTATGTCCTCTTATTTGCCGGCGGTGTTTATTTGAATAGATCAAGAGTCACATCATGGTTGCAAACTCATAAGGAGGTTTTGCAAGATCAATTTTATCAAGTTGGTGTTAGCAAGGATGAATTATACATTGAAGATAACCCTGAAAGTTTTTCATCTTATGCAAGTGGTAGATTGAACATCGCCAGATTTAACATTAGATTTACTTTACAACCAAGACATAATTTGTTCTTGTATTTTATGGAAGTTGTCTTGTCATTTTTCTTTCAAAGTATCGTCAAACCTGAAGATCGTATTGATGTTGCAGTTACCTTGGACAAAGTTGCCACTGAAAGATTAGAACAATACATATGGGCAATTGTCAACAAGGATAACATGAACAAATACAGAGAGTTGAATTATTATTTGTCCTTGACCAAGACCACTGATTCGAATAAATTGCCACTGCAATTTGTCTTTATGACTGAAGTTCCAGAATTAAGTGAAAGTTTGTACACTCTGGATTTGAACAAGGCCATTGTTTCATCTGGAAAGATTTTGAGATACTTGGCAGTCACTGATCAACCACAAGAAAAACCACACACTGTTCTGGAAACAAAGCCAAACAAGAGATTTATCTTGCAATTGAACTTCCCATCTTCAAAATCTGATATTGAAGGCTCAAAAGAATTACTCAAGGCATTTATTCAATTCGTCGACCTGGCAGTCAAGAAGGATGTCAAGCCTGAAACTGTTAAAAAAGTTTTAAGAGTTAGAGACGCTGAAATAAAAAAAATTCAAAAAGTTCATGAAGAGCTGAAAAAGGAAGAAGATGAATACCAAAGAGCTGAAAAGAGACGTAATTTAAGTGAAGAACAACTCAAAAAATTGGAAAAGAAGAAGCAAAAGAAACTGATGAGACAACAAAGAGTCCGTTAATTTAATTTCGGTCTCATAAAAAGTTACTTTTCAATCTTTGCTTCTGTATTTACTTCTCTTGAGAATTTCCAGTCTTTATGATTTCAAAAGCACACTTTTCAATTTCAAAAGACGCAACTGCAAGACGCTATTCAAATGCCCGGATTTTCCCATTTATAAGAATATATAACAATCTTTTAATAAATAATACTACACTGACTTTTTCAATAATATAGCACTCTTTGCTTTAAACTTTGTCAAAAGAGATAATAATGCACACGGTTAGCCGCATTGATACCCGGCAGCCCTCTTAGATCTAGAAAAAGTAAAAAAAATTGCTTTGAAAATCATCAATTATCAATTTTGGCCGAAATTAATCACTGATCTTGGATATTCATCATCACCACCACCAGAAGGCTAAAATGGAGACACAACCATTGATTCCACCTAGAAGAAGGGTTTATAGGAAAAAAGTGAGATATGGTTCAACCACCACAAGATTTATCGGATGTCTTATCACTGGATTTTTATTCATCCACTTGATAAAACTGATAAGGAAGCAAAAATTGTTTAACAATTATTTTCCTCAAAATTCAGATAGGATCCCAAAAGAAGATCTTTTCGAAGTGTATTTGAAACAACTCAAAGATCAGAACCTTGCTGGAAATTGGTCCGAATATTACACCTCTGTACCACATCTTGCTGGTCAAGGTTATGAATTAGTGGAATTCACCGAATCCAAGTTCAAAGAATATGGATTGAAAACTACTATCAACACTTACGATTGTTACTTGAATACCCCGAAAGATCATGCTTTACACTTGATCAATGATAAATCTGAAGTTGTTTATTCTCCATCTTTGAAAGAAGACCAATTGAAAGATGACCCAACGACACAAGGTGATAATTTGATACCAACTTTCCATGGCTACTCTGCCAATGGTAATGTCACTGCCGAACACATTTATGCAAATTACGGCCGTAAAGAGGATTTCGAAAAATTGGTAGAAGCTGGCGTTGAAATCAAGGGCAAGATCTGTATCGTAAGATATGGTGAGATTTACCGTGGATTAAAAGTTAAATTTGCACAAGAAAATGGTGCCGTTGGTGTATTGATATACTCTGATCCAGGGGATGATAACGGAATCACAGCTGAAAACGGTTATAAAGCTTACCCAGAAGGTCCTGCTAGAAATCCATCTTCAGTACAAAGAGGTTCTGTAATGTATCTTTCTGATGTTCCTGGTGATCCAACAACTCCAGGTTATCTGTCCTTACCTGGCGTGGAAAGGGTCGATCCTCATCATTCTACTCCAAAAATTCCCTCATTACCAATCAGTTTTAAAGAGGTTTCGCCAATATTGGAAAAATTGAATGGGTATGGAATAGATCCAAAGAAATTTGATAAGGATTTTATTGGTGCATTACCGGGTTTTGATTATCATACCGGTCCACATCCTGGATTCACTTTGAACTTGTTTAATGAGCAAGCTTATAATATCACTCCTATCTATAATGTCATTGGTGAATTAGAAGGACATTTGAAAGATGAGGTAATAGTCATTGGTAATCACAGAGACGCTTGGATTGTCGGTGGGGCAGCTGATCCTAACTCGGGTTCTGCATCGATGCTTGAAGTTATAAGAGGATTTAGCGCTTTAATCGAGAAAGGTTATAAACCATTAAGAACGATTATATTCGCATCATGGGATGGTGAAGAAATTGGTTTGGTTGGATCTACTGAATATGTTGAAGATAATTTGAAATTTTTACAAAAACAAGTTGTTGCATATTTGAACCTTGATAGTTCAGTTAGTGGTACTCATTTGGGATTGGATGCTTCCCCTTCATTGTACAATTTGCTCAAAGAATGTTCAAAATTGGTTCAATATCCAAAAGGTGGTACTTTATTTGAACATTTTCAAGAAGAAGCGAAATGGGAAATTCCTGTAATGGGTTCCGGATCTGATTTTTGTCCATTTTTGGATCACGCTGCTATCCCTTCGTTGAACATTGGCTTTGCCGGTGCGGCTACCGACCCGGTTTACCATTACCATTCAAACTATGATTCATATCATTGGATGAGCACTTTGACCGATCCAGGTTTTATATATCACAATACCATCTCTCAATATCTTGGATTGATGATTTTACAACTATCTGAGAGGGAAGTTTTGGATTTGAAAATTGATGATTATTCAAAACAAATCAAAAATTACTTTAAAAAAATAGAAATATTGATACCAAAGAAATGGGAAAGTAAAAAAATCCACAAATTTGACTTATCAAAGGATGTTGATTACCAACAATTTCTTAAAAAGATAACAGATGCTTACAAGAGCTTTGACATGAATAAAATCTCTGAAAGTATCCATAAGTTGTTAGATAGATTACGTGGGAAGGACTTAATTCATTCTCTTGAAAGATCAGATGATACGGTTCATCCAAACTCAGAATTGACTATGAAAGAGTTGATCTCAATGGTTCATGAAGAATTGGATAATTTCAACACCAAGATGGTCCGTTATACTGCATATTTAAACTCATTACAAACAAAACTTTCACAGGAAAATTTATCAATCATTGAAAAGTTCAAATTATTGACACAAATAAAGGTCAACAATTTGAGATTGAAGTATTTTGAAAGAAATTTCTCTCACATTGAGGGTTTGAAAGATAGACCATGGTATAAACATATGGTTTTCGCTTCTGGAAGATATACTGGTTACGCTGGACAATCATTGCCTGGAATCACAGAAGCTATTGAAGATGAAGATTTCGAGGCTACGATTCATTGGATCAACTTGTTGTATAAGTCGATCAAAAGAATTGAAATTACAGTCATTGATTGGTAATTTTAAAGATTCTTTAATGGTTATGTAGTTGTGTAGTAGTGTACAGGTGAGTTTGTCGTAAATAATAAGATTAAAAAACACTTGAAATCCCTGTAATCGCGGTGAGCCCATTGCAATTATGGGAGACATATTATTATGTCCAAGAAAGGTCTATAATTAGGATGGGTTTCTTCGATTTTCGTAGTACATCAATAGAATTCAGGTCAGACAATATAACAGGTGAAACTGCTGTCGTTCCACCTCCTTAATAATGCGTCCTCCGTCCTCACTTTTGAAAACTGAACTCCATAACAGAAGATCAGCAAGTTATATACCCCATAGGTCCATAACTTTCAACGAACGAGAAATCATGGAAAAATGAATTTTAAGTCTTCATCAATAATTGTTTTTTTTTTTTAAAAGGTGATTTTTTTTTGCCTGATTTTGATCTCTTTCAAACTCAATTTTTCATTATCATTAAAATATGAAAACAAATCACATCTTACTATATTCTGCTTTCGCTGCGGTAGTATTGGGTCATGGTAATAATGATGTTAACCCTGACTCGAAGTATCTTGAAGAGAAAAACTCCTTAATTGATTTAGTTCATCAGACTTCTGACAGTGTCACGAGCAACAACAATTGGCAAATAAATGAAAATGTGGAATTCAAAGAGGGTAGGTTTATCTTAACACCAAAACCTGAGGTCACTTCCAGTGATGACAAAGTCAAGAATTTGATAGGATCATTGTGGAGTCAAAATCCAGTGACTTTCGGTTCATCATCGGGTTTCACTTTTGAGACCACAATGAGATCATTAGGAGCAACAGGAAAGACGGGAGCTGGATTGTCTTACTGGTTCATTCGCGACTCTGACGAATCAATGACCAACTTTGGTGGACCAAGCTCCTTTGACGGTTTGCAGATTTTGTTCAGTGAAGATACTGTCAAGTCATTTTTGAGCGATGGATCAAAAGAAGCGAAAGATTTAAAACCCTTTTCCACTTGCTTCTTGGCTTATCAAGACTCAGATGTTCCAATAACATTAAGATTAAGTTACTCCGAAAAGGAGCCGTTTAAATTGGCATTGAACAATTATCTTTGCTTCGAGACTGAAGAGGTCAAATTTGATGATTTGAAGAATTTCAAAATTGGTATCACAGCAGTTTCCCCCAATGATTTGACAAAATTTGAGCAATATGAGTTGTTCAAATTTGAGACGTATAAGAAAGTTACAGATGAAGCTATTACAGAGAACAAAGGAACTTTAGCATCACAACCTAGAGTAGTGACTAAAATTATCACCACCGATTCCTCCAAGCCAACATCATCTCAACAAATGTTCCTGGAGAGGGAGAAGAAGTTGAGAGAATCCATCAAAATCCATAAACCACTGGATAACGCTGAGGTACTTGCCGCTTTGAATTTAATGGAATCTTCCAACTCAGAAGTTTTGAACAAATTAAATACTTTACAATCTTTATTCTCTACAATTGACACTCATGGTTCCAAATCAGGAGAATCAAAACTTGATAATGATTTTATCATTCAATCACTGAATAATCATGGTGAATTGAAAGCGCTGATAATCCAAAACACCGAGTCTTTAAGAGATCTTGCCACCAAAAATGAAGAGACAACTAAGCTGGTAACAGACTTGGTATCAACATTGGAACAAAGAATCTTTTCCTTGGAAGAACAGTTATCAAGAACTCACAATCTTCTTGACGTGGTTAGCAGCAAAATTGGTACTGTCACCAATGATAGACATTTCAATTCCATTATTGCCAAGTTAAATGAGGTTGATCAAAATAACAAGTCAATTTTGGACGCTGCTAAAAATGACGGCCCAATAGTGAGCTTGCAAACCAAGATAAAATGGGTAATTATTGTTGTATTCTTGTGTTTTGCAGGAACCGGTTTCGCTGTATACAAATTAAAAGGTGAAATCAAGCATGGAAAAATTCTTTAAATGTTTTAATAATTGTATAAAAAATTCAAGGTAGCGATTTTCATGGAAGTCTACGATTGCAACAGTTATCAAAGTGATAGCTTTGTAGAGATTTTGAAAGTACCCAGAGCTCGGTCCCTCCATTTAACCGAAATCAACTAAAGAAACTATTCTACTGCCCTCATTTTCTTATGTATATAGGCTATTTAAAAACCTAATTGTAAATGTTTATTTATCCCAACAAAAAAGCTTGGAACAAACTCTATTTTGAACTATGGCATACTGCTTCAAATATGTGAAAAAGGTGTTTTCCCTGTGGGAGTAGTTCGATGAACACGCATTTCAACTTTGAGTGCAATCACAAATACAATCATCATTGATGCTTCGCTTTCAATTCGGCACCATCAAGTTGTTGTTCTATTGGCATTTCAATTGAGTTTCACAAAATGACCAAAATTAGATTTGCCAAGGAGAGCTTAACTTTACGCCTAAATAGTTGTAGTCTTTGTCTGCCATTTTAGGCAAGCGCTAAGAAACACGGTGTCGGAGAAAGCAGCCTTGGTGGTTCCCTTTTTCATACACAGAGATTGCCATGACAATTTGTTATGTTATTTTCTTGTTTTCTGCTGGTAAGGCTAAATAAATGACATCATTTTTTTTTCTCCAAGGTTGCTGACACAAAACACGTCATCTCACATGTCGAGGGAAGAGGTGACTGTAGGACATTCAGATGATACATGGCACCTGACTAGAGGGATAGGTGATGATAGTGTGAACCATGGTATATACATAAAACTAGTATATATATACATCGAGGCAAAATAGACTGGAACACTCCGTTGAAAGGCTATTTATTTATTATCATCCCAGCAAGAAAAAAAATTGGTGATTTTAGCCTTTTTTAGAGTTGCAGACTGCAAGAATATCCCCCATGAAAGTTTAAAGACAAAACTAAAATTCCCCGGGATTTTAAGCCAGACTGCAGGTAAACAAAGTGAAATATAATATGCATATTTGGATGGACAATATTGGCAATGACATATTGGAATTTGGCATGACATGACTATTGTTTTGTTATTCTGTGGGGTGCTGATGATGGAGGTTCACAGATTAGGTCTTGTACATACGTGATTCTATTTAAACTCCATCACTTCCCCTTCCTCCACTAATCCATTTTAGTCAACAACAGCTTGAATTTTAATTTTGACAATGTTTTGGAAAAAATCTACTGAGTCTAAACCATTCATGGGGTTAAGAGGGAAAAGCCTTCATACAGCCATAGCAATTATTGCAGGGATTGGATTTCTTCTTTTTGGTTACGACCAAGGTGTTATGGGAAGTTTGTTGACATTAGATGATTTCTTGGTGACATTTCCAAGGATCAATGCACAAGCCGATAAGAGTAAGTCAACGTTACAAGGCTTTATTGTTGCTGTCTACGAGTTGGGATGTTTCAGTGGTGCATTGTTTACAATGTGGAAAGGAGATCGTTTTGGAAGAAGAAAGATGATCTTCTTTGGTGCAATTATAATGACAATAGGAGCTATTCTTCAATGTACCTCCTACAGTGTCGAACAGTTGGCTATTGCTAGAGTCGTCACTGGTTTTGGAAATGGTTTCATTACTTCTACAATCCCAACTTTACAAACTGAATGTGCTGAACCTCAATTTAGAGGAAAACTTGTCATGATGTCAGGTGCTTTGACTACTGCTGGAGTTTGTCTTTCATACTGGGTTGACTTTGGTTTATATTTTGCCGGTGGTGCAGTAGCTTGGAGATTTCCATTAGCTTTTCAAATTGTGTTTTCATTGATATTGGTGTTTGGGGTCTTGAAGCTTCCTGAATCCCCTAGATGGTTATTGAAGGAAGGACAGGTGGAACAAGCTAGAATAGTTTTGTCTGCCTTGGACAACTTGGATATAAATGATGAACGTATTACTAAACAAATTGATGAGATTGTCACTGTCTTGAACGAAGAGGAAGGTGCAGCTCAACTGGGTTTCAGAGTGATTTTCAGAAACGATAAGAAGAAAAATTTGCACAGAACAATTTTAGCTTACCTTGTCCAATGCTTTCAACAGATCAGTGGTATCAACTTGATCACATATTATGCTGGAACTATTTTCGAAAGTTATATTGGAATGTCACCATTGAATTCAAGAATTTTAGCCGCATGCAACGGAACAGAATATTTTCTTGCCTCTTGGATTTCATTCTTCACTATAGAAAAATATGGTAGAAGATCTTTGTTTTTATTCGGCACGGCAGGACAAGCAATTACCATGGCAATATTATGTGGAACAGGGTGGGGTGCCTCTTCAGAATACGGAAATGATTCAAAATCCGCCATTGCATGTGCTGTGTTCCTCTTTGTGTTTAATACCTTTTTCGCCATTGGAATGTTGGGTATGACATGGCTTCTTAGTCCAGAACTTGTATCATTAGAAGCCAGAGCCGCTGCCACTGGATTGTCAACGAGTTCAAATTGGATTTTCAATTTTTTAATTGTTATGATCACACCTGTTTGTTTCTCTCATATTGGACCATACACCTATGCAATCTTTGCGGTTATCAATTTTTTAATGGTTCCAATTATATATTTGCTTATTCCAGAAACTAAAGGAAGAACTTTGGAAGAAATGGATATCATTTTTGAGCAAGCAGATTCAAGCAGGCCTTGGACCGTGGTTAAAGTTGCTAGAGAATTGCCTTATGAATCAGATGGTTATGACCATTTGGCGGAATTGAGACGTCGTCGTACTGATGATGTCGAAAGCAAAAGTTCATTGGATTCTCAAGATAAACCAATGGCTTCTCATGGTTTAGTCCCTAGCACTTCAAATAGCAGTGGTTTTGATTTTTCTGAAAAGCCTACAAGCTCTCATCACTAGTTTCTATATTTGGTTATGCATCTTCAGTTCTCATGAGTTGTTTCTCATTTCTACAATTTTATATTACAATACAATTATGGTTTTTAATAAAAAAGAATATAGTCCTTATACATTTGTTTTTTCATTCATAGTTTATAAATAATAGTTAAAATATCTCACCTATTTCCAGTAATTTGGCTTCACTCCTCTAATGTTCGAATGTCCAATACTATTGGCATTTGGCCTTCTTCTTTTTCTCACCAATTTCCTCACTTCTGGAGGTTGATTATTCAGGTAGCTAGGAATATAATTTAGATTTTGTGTAATAACTTCTTCCTCAATTATTACAGTATCCTTTAGCATGTCTCTTGTATATTCATCCAGATCATAAATAAATCTTTTTCTTTTCTTGATATCTGTTCGAAGCGTTTGCTCTTGTAATCTATCAGCTGTTCTTTTCAACTTTGCCTCTTGTTCTTTCAAAGCCAGTTGAGTTGCACTGTCATCACCAACGACTTTTTCAGCTATTGTTGGATCTAACAAACTTTGTGAAGGATCATGCAACGGATTTTGAATTTTCAGCTTCAATTTTTCTTGTTGCTCTCTTTCCTCGGCTAGCAAGGCTTCTTCGTCTAGAAGCACCGAGCCTTCCCTTATATTAGATCGCAAAGATTTTTGTAAATTATTCGCAGCACTATTCCCACTTCTATCGGCGAAAAATTGTCTCCATTGATAATTTCTCAACTTTCTCTTGTTATTCACTAGTTGATTGAGAATCACCGCACCATGAATGTACTCAATATCTTTTAATTTTTGAGATTTCTTGAGCTGGGATATTCTGTACAAACTCTCGTTTTCATCAAAGTACGGTAAACCATTTATCGATCGCAGGTGTTCTTCAACAGCAAATTTTTTCGTGGGCAACTGCAAAAGTTTGGAACTCAAATCAGCAAGTGTTTTAAACGATGTGCTTGGTGCTTCGAGTCCAGTACTCAGTAATAAACCATCCAACATTGTTCTTTTATGATTGAAAGTTGCTGCACCTCGAGTTGCAAAGTCTTCATAAGTTGGAAGTTTGTTTCCAATAATCTGAACCAATTGTAATCCTGCATTGTGATTAATACCTTGTCCGATCAAGACTTGAGGACTCGAAGAGGAAAAGTTCTCTTTGCTGTAATTATCGGGACAGATAGATTCTGTATATTCTTCTAAAGACACCGATGGAATGAGTAATTTCGGAGCCCCAGTAATATCAACTGAAAAGAACCTCGATAGCTCGATCAAGGACATATTGAGATTTTTGTTCTCAACAGAGTCCGTCATTCTCGATACTCTTAATTCTGTATGCAGAGCTCTACATTCCTTTAGTGTTTAATCAAAACAAGAGAGAAATAGAAAACACAAACAGCTTTGATTTAAAGAACACGACTTTTAACATGCACATACATTATGATAATCAGTGGTTGAATGACAGGATATAGTGGTGTGTTGCATATACCTGTTGATTACAAATAGCAGGCTCTTCTTCCAGCTAAACAGCGGCTTCAACTCTGGAAAACAAAGGGATATATATATTTATATATAAAAAACAATTTCCAATTTGGTATTAAAGTGATTTCAAGAGATAAGTCTTGGATCTAACATCATTTTCTGGAACATAAGGGTTTGCTTTGAAATATTCTTGAGACTCAAGAATAGTCTTTTTGATGTTTTCCAAGCTTTCTCTACTAATTTGAAAATGGAAAGCGATTCTACCACCCATGACATTAACATTGTACTTCTCAGCGATTTCCATAAATTTGACACCTTCCCATTTGTTTTCCTTGAAATCGATCCATACGAAATTAGTATGAGTTGGATATTCCAAAGCGATGCCGTTAGCTTCACAGAAGCTCAGCAATTCGTCAGCATAATCATTGGCTTTTTTCAATTTACTGAAGTTTGTATCTATTGCAATACTAGCCATTCTGGCTAAGAAACCAGATTGTCTAATACCACCACCATTTTGCTTTCTGAAATGATTTGCCTTGGCAATAAAAGCCTTATCGGCAACTAAAACTGATCCGTTTGGGGCACCCAAGGATTTGGAAAGACATAATGAAATCGAGTCAAAATATTGAGCGTACTCTTTGATTGAGATACCGGTTGCAGCAGAGGCATTCCATAATCTGGCACCATCTAGATGCATTTTGATTTTTCTGCTTCTACACCATTTGGAAATTCTTTCAATCTCCTTAATTGGATAGATTAATCCTTGATTTGTATTCTCCAAGGAGACAACTCTAGTTGGAGCCACATGGATATCACCATCATCCTCGATGAAGTTTTCGACAATGTCTTCTAAAGTCATGTAAATTCCATTTTTTGGCTTCACTGGAGTAACCATAGCTTGAGAAAGAGTGGCCAAACCTCCAGCTTCATCGATGTAGATATGTGACCTGTAATCACAAAGAACGGTATGTGGTGGTTGCAACAAATTTGTTCTGATAGCAATTTGATTAGACAAAGTTCCACTGGTGCAAAACAAACCCAGCTCTTTACCTGCCAAATCCGCAACTTTTTTCTCCAAAGCATTTGTGTCTTCATCTTCGCCGTAAACTGCATCACCTAATGATGAAGCTGAAGCGATTTCAAACATCTCTTGTGATGGAACAGTGAAAGTGTCACCTAATATAAACACGTTAGTAGGAGGCGGGTATTTCCAAAAGCAGTTCAGTATTCGTCTTACTTCTAAATTCATTGTGAGCTCTGTTGAATTGGCTTGCCGAAGACATCTTTGAACGGTGTAGAGTGATCTGAATTGTATAGAGAGAGGCCAATACTTTTTTTTTTCCCACATCTTTTTCATTTTTTCTTGCCCGAATTAATTCTTAGACAAAGGACTCATGATCCCTTTCATGATATATGAATAACCAAGGCACATCAGCGAGGCCTGCTCTTCTCACCGATGCAGTTGACGAAACGAGTTATTTAACGCCTTGTGATATTTTTGTTCTTCTTTGGATGTCTACCGCTGTCTCTCGAGCTTAAAAGCTGTTACAGTAAGTGTCTGAATCTTAATTAGATAGAGACTTTCATTTACATCTACAAATACATTGAAGGCGGATACTGTAAATTTTTTAAAGATCACGAAAAACTTGAATTAACAAATCTTTCCAAAGATCAAAGTCAGGTCTATATATAGTGAACCAGCTGAAGTTAATGAAGAAAGTAAAAAAAAAAAAAAGATCAATAAAGCTTTGTAGCGACTAAAAAGTCAAGTATAATGAACACATTAAACTTGGACCTGTGGCGATACCAATCCAAAACACCACATTTCCCAATACTTTCCGATTTTTCATAAATCTAGATCTTGAAATGGATACCAATGGCAATTGACACATTTGCAAAAATAATAAGTAACCTCTCAATTTACCAAAGATAACAAACATCACCAATTCATGAACGACACTACTCAATAAAAAAGTGAAAAATGTAGCATTCAACTTTGATAATCTGAAAACACTGATACTAGAATGGTAAACATGTCTTAATAAGAATCTATGGACAGGAACGTTCCATAATCTTGAAAATTCATCCCAAGAAACACAGTTCCACCAATCGCCATAAAATTCACGATCACCAAATCTTGATAATTCAGCAATAGCATTCAATATCAATTCCCAAATGAGGTACCAAACGAAAAGGTACAATGCCAAAAATGGTGGCATTAAATCGAGAAATAATAATGGGTAATTTTTAAGTCTGTCAATCAATGGTAATTGTTTCAAACCAATCAGTCTATAATACAATGGAAATATTTGGTTTTGCGCAATGATAATCATAATCATAATGATACCAAATATTCCACAAACTTTTTTAAGAACATAACGCCATCTGATTCTTGAAGTTCTTGGATAAGCTTTTTCGTAGACAACGGTTGGGAACATTGTAAATTCAAAAAAATTCTTTAAATTAATATTTGAAGGAAATGGACATTGATCGTTTTGCTTCAATTCAAACTCGCAGAATTCGACACTTTCTCTCAACAAATGAGTTGTTTCGTCATCCAATCCATCTTTCTTGTGCTTTGCCAAATATTTGGTTGAGATTTCTAATTCATCTAAAACTTTCCAGAAATAGCCGTTGTAAAAAGCATATGAATGACTCTTCATCAACAACACTAGGGAATGCAAACATATAAAAACTTTCCCAACCCATGGGTAGTTTTGATATTCGGAAAACCAGATATAAAAAAACAACACTGAAAACTCGAGAAATGTTTGACTTAACCATCCAGTTCTATTCCAATTCATCCACTTAGCTTTAACAGCAACTTGTATCAAGAAAGTGAAGTAGAGTGATAGATACATTCCCAAATCTGTTAATGCCACTTTCCAAAGATCTCTTCTTAAAATATTAACGATGGGTGCATGAAGCAATGAACCCTGTTCAATTTGGTAATGTACAAGTGTATCGAAAAATATAATCGCAATAGTAATCCAAGCCAATATATAGAACCCGAAATATGCAGAGTTGATCATCGCCTCATCTTCAAAGATGGATTCCGTTAACACAAATTTCACATCAGAAAATCTGGATTTCAATTGACCATCTTTTGTATATCTGAACCGATTGGCCTTTTTAGCAATTGGGTGCCTCACCAGATCAATTTTTTGCTTGGCGGTTAGTGTCACATTATCCAGGGGATTTTTCACAGCTTTTAAAGTTGGAATAGATGCACTTGATTCTTCATATTCATCATTTGCATAAACACTATTTCTCTTGATGGAATTTCTCTGTTTGATATCGTTAACTTGATCTTCTGTGTTTGAACGTAGTCTTTCAGCCATTGTCTTTGGGTTTGCCATATCTATATGTTATTATATGGACCAGATCCTTAAATATTATATATATATATATATATATTTGTATATGTATATGTATTGGAGGAGCTAGGGGAATTGGACGGGATGGCTATTTCGGTAAAAACCAGCAGCAAAGGAATCGGAGGAATCTTTACTGGCCAATGGTGGTGTTGTTATATTCAATCGAGAGCGGTCACAACCTTTGTACCTGAAGCTATGGACGAATGATAATGGTTGAAAAAAATAGTAAGCTAAACTGAACCCTTTTCAAACCATTTAATTTCAGATGAGATATATGACCAAGATATCCGGTGTCAATTTAGCAAGAATATACCCGAGAGCAGACAGCCCCTGTTTGGTGATTATCTCATCCCGACAAAGTAGTGCGCCATATGCACACAAATCATTTGCGGAACAAAAATTTTTATAATTTTTTCTCATTCAAAATCTCAATAGTACCAGACGGTGGATTCCAGAAATAGATAACATCGTAATATATAATGGGTTCCAATATTTGGGTAGCAGCTGCTGATAACAGATTAGACTTGGTCAAGCAGTACATAGAATCGGGATCGTTTACAGCCAACTCCAAAGATGTAAATGGCTACACTCCAATACATGCGGCTGTATCATACGGTCATCTCGACCTTCTAGAGTATTTGGTTTCAAAAGGAGGTGATATTAATATTCAAGATTCAGAAGGTGATTCGCCTTTACATCATGTTGAAGATGTAGAAATTGCAAAATACCTTGTGGAGAAGTTGAATGCTAATCACAAGTTGAAAAATAATGACGGTCAAACTCCACTCCAGTATATTGAAGAAGATGCAGAATTCCCTGATTTAATCACATATTTGAAATCTTTGGAGCTGGATAGAATAACATCACAAGAGTCACCTGTAATCGGAGACAACTTACCTAAAGATGGGGAAATAATAGATGGTCATGAAATAAGATACTCATATGAGAGACAACCAAATGAAATAAATTTGATGGGAGGCTTGACTCAAGAAGATAGAGAACTGAAATTGAAGGCAATAGCTGAAAGTGAAAATCCTGAAGAACTTCTTAGAGAATTGGTTACATCAGCTGTACATGAACACATGTCTGGTTCTAAGAAGGACAGTGACGAAGAGGAGACTGGCCCAAGTCAAAAAAGAAGCAGAAATTGAGACCGAGAAATACATATTTGTATATTAAAATATCTTTAACTAATTTATCTATAAAGAATCAGTTTATAAATGTGTGCTATAAAGAATCATCTTCTGATTGTATGCCAATGAGTTTCAGTACCACTAAAAAAAAAATTGTTATCCAGAATATAAATACTCCAGTGGACTGTTTTTTTATAAAGTTACTTCGTCACATTGCGACTGAGCATTTATCGATATAAATATATATATATGGGTTGAAGAGTATTTAGATACCTTAAACAGAATTCAAATAGATATGGAAGAGTTATTGCAAATACAAAGAGAATACTCAACCGAGCTATTTTTCAAAACTTTCGAGTTGGTCAAAGTCAACGACGAACAGGACATTACAGTAAACAAAAGCTTCATACGACTGGAGACACTAGAGTCAGATCCATATAATATCTACGTCACCATTGATGGATGGTATGGTATAAATTCACGCAACAATACAAGATCAAGCTACTATCCAACATTTGAAGGTGTGGCGAGAGAAATTTCGCCTTTATTTGCAGTACTGTGGAGTAAAAAACTAGTTGAAAGATTGAATGCTTACGATGAAGACCTGGAAGAGTCTTCAGAAGTGATAAGCGAATGAGCTGTATAGATGGATCCGTGATATCATCAATTGTATCTTATTTGTTATCGGAAGTCGTGTAGGTAATTGTTTTTTTTTCAATTCTTTTACTTTTACTTCTAAAAAACGCGTAGAAAAAAAAAACAAAAAAGCATTTAGACAAGTGGAAAATAGTGCAATAACATAACACATATAGAACAATCCAAATGAGTAGTAACAAAGCGGTCCGCTTTGCTGAAGAAGTAGCAGATGCCAAAGATGGCGGTGACTGGGAGGATATAATAGAAGAGCAAGTTGAAGAACAGGAGAAGGAATTAACGATTCAAGAGGAGTACAAATTGTGGAGAAAAAATTGTCATTATATGTATGATTTCATATCAGAAACGGCGTTGACATGGCCATCACTTTCTGTTCAATGGTTACCTACACATACAAAACTTGATAATGCGATCAATGCAAAGTTGCTTTTGAGTACTCATACCTCCGGTGAAGACACAAATTATATTAAGATTGCATCTACTCAACTACCATTAAATATACTTGACAAATCCGTCAACACCACGGAACAGATCAATTCTAAATTGAAGATTACCAAGAAATTGAAACAGAATTCTGAAATAAACAGAGTCAGATATAGTCCAGTTGATTCTAATATGGTTTCTTCGATCAATGGAGAAGGTGAAGTCTTTGTTTACAATTTATCAGATTTATCGACGGATCCAACACAATTAATACATCATCAAGACAATGGGTTTGGGTTGAGTTGGAATCATCATGAAAAATCATCGTTATTGACTGGATCAGATGATAAGACAATTCTGTTGTGGGATATAAATTTGAAAAAAACACCAGTCTCCGTTATTAAAGATCACCAGGATATAGTGAATGACGTTAAATGGTCACCTCATTCTCCTAATTTGTTTGGATCTGTCTCTGATGATAAAACTTTTAAATACTTTGATACAAGACAAAAGGGATTGACACCTGTTCTTGAATCGGCTATTTCCAAATCTGAGATAAATTGTTTATCATTTTCATCGTTTTCGCAAA